>MJUU01043267.1:124784-139769 GCA_002080025.1 Modiolus philippinarum
CATGTTGTTTACATCACGGGGTCAGTGTGTTTTCATAGAAATTAAAGTGAAACTGAGATAACCTTTCAACAATTGAATATATTCAATGAAAACTCTGATAAATGAACTATTTTTGGACACCAATGTTTTGGTGTTAAAAAGTATTCAGGAAAGCCAGGTCCATGTTGGAGCTTTAGGTGCGCAGTATAACTGGCCGCTCTGTAATAAAAGGATAAGCAAAATATAAATCCAAAGGGAAAATATGACTCTAGCAGAAATAAATCAAAATTCATGTAATAATTTATATTAGTTTTGCCTTAAAAAAATTTAATGGTAAGGCCACACCAAATTAATTAGTTGTTCTTTGAGATTTTGGCCAAAAAATTTGGGGCGAGCGAGCGAATTTTTTTTTTTAATTTTAAATTTTTCGCTTCAAATATTCTTGAATTTAAGAGCGAGCGAAATATTTTTTTTTTATTTTTCCTTTCCGGCATTTCAATATTGTTTAAAATGTGTGCATTTGAACCTGCATAACAGCTGATATTCAACCTCTAGACTNAAAAGGTCATTATTGAACTAATAATAATAGTGTCTTATCATTCAGTCCAACAAATTGCCTTGCATAAACTAAGTTTTGTAAACTGCTTGCCTTTAACAACAATTTTTTCACATTCTGACCTTCTGTTGCATGATAGCTATAGCCACAACTATATGATGTTAAACAGTACACTTTTCACATATTGATCACTAACTAGTCTATCAAAGAATTCTGTAAAGCAAGTGTATGTAATTTCATTTAGATGTAGATGGTCACTAGAAACCATTTAAGATGTACTAAAAGTAAGAAAAAGAAAAAAACAGACTGGCAAATTCTAATTGATAATTACAAGACTATATGTTGCAGAGTTGGTCAGTATCTGGCAGTGATTATCTTAAACTGGTGCTAGAACATTCATTATTTCATTTGATAATTTTTATTAAGTCTTAGAAATATTCCACCGTAAATGTTCAAGTCGTGTTTTTCATATTCATGTCCAAATATTATAAGTTGCATAACAAATGAAGGCTTATGTTATAGGACTAGTCATTTCACAAACTGTTCTTTATTTACCCAAGTCATAGAAAAAATGATACGTGCAAAACACGAATTCAATGAATGTTGAAAACAATGGAAATGTCACGCAGTAACCCAGTCGTTATAAGAACTTAAGTACCACTCAAGTGTTTGTGAAAAAGAATTGAACGGGAGAGCTTAAATAATTCCAGTTGGATGCCTCACAACTATTCATAAAAGGCAGTTGGAAGTGTATGAAACCCGGGTATGACTCCTTTCCCAAATCATTTTATTGCGGCCATGTCATCTGAATCAAAATAACGCTTAACTACACTGCTATTTCCCTGTTTTCGAACGCATAATTGACACAGATTCATTTTTATAATTTTGGAATCAAGTTCTTGGAAAACTTCAGTTGATTTCAACGTGCGAGATTTTAATTTCATTTTTTTTATTTTGATTTTGGAAATTTAGGAGCGGAGAGAAATAATTTTTATATTTAAATTTTTATTTTGCCAATTTAGGAGCAGCGTTTCCAAAGAACTACTATTTAATTTGGTGTGGCCTAAAGTTTCTGGATCTGCATTATTTTTTCAAATTTTACTTAATTTGAACGTCAAATATATCAACTTTAAACATGGTAAACTTGGAAAATGAAACAAGATATTTCTGTATACTTACCAGTTCTTGTCTTATTATAAGCAGACATACTCCACAAACTGAACTTTGTACCCTGAATGACCTTGACACTAAATTCATACTGTTGATTAGGCAATAACCCTGTAACATACACTTGTTGAGCAGTGGTATTAACTGTGCTATACTGACCACTGCTACCAACTGCTGCATAGCGTACTGAGTAAAATCTTCGCTCGGTTGTGTCGGCAGCATCAACATCCCTCCATGTAACAAATGCTGTGTTTGTGGAAACCATGTCTGCCCTTATATTGACTGGTGGGGTCAGTAAATAGCTATCTGTAAATCAATAACAAAATGACATATTAAAATGCAGTTGCCTTATTTTTAGCACATAAAAAGGTGTATGTGTGAAGATTTAAGTTTTAAAAGTCTACCAACAGTATTAAGCATATAAGCCAAAGCAAAAAACAGAAACAAGCCTCCTGTGTGTATAATATAAAATACACCACCACATTCATATTTAAGATAATTAAAATTGTAGAAGTAATTCAATCAGTTACAGAAACAATGTAAAAAATTATTTCCATTACATTCATTCTATTTGCATCTCTATTTTGGTCTATTTCTTTAGTGCATAACTTTACAGGTTGATAGACAGCAGGGGAATTTTTGTTTGATTTTATATCTAAATAATTTTTAAGCCATTCAAAGTTATATATTGAAGATGGGATTATAAAAACAACATACAAGGTGGGTCTTCAAATACGAAATTTACTGGTATTGGGAAGGAAACTGACACAAATACTCACTGACACACACACATTGCCCCTGTTTCTAAGAGTATGGTTTGCCATGATTTTTTTATGTAAAGTGAATATTTTGTACATTAAATCACCTCTTGGATCTTGGCAAGTCATGCCACAACCATTAGAGCAACATTTCTGGTTCCCTGTACAGTCAGTATCCTTTTCACATGCCCTGACACAACTTCCTATGTTTTCTATAGAAAGTTTAGGGCATTCTCCTGGCTTTGTTGTTGGTAATGGTGCTACAGTTGTAACTGAAAAATATCATTCTCATGAAAGATGATTTTTACACATCTTATCAAATATCCTGTACCTGTGAATAATTAAGTTTTTATTCCATTCATTTTAGCTCTTTCTTTACATAGAACAATAAAAGTCATGAAGAACAAAAGTTGTGCTGGTAGCTGTAAAAACTAATTTTTATCAAAGATAATACCAGTCAAGAGCTCTTTACAGAGTTATAGCTTATAAGTAGTCATAAGTTATCAAGTTTTACTCAAAAATATTTTTTCTAAACTTATCTACACAATGGCTTGTTCTTTGGATGTATTTGGGTCATTCAATGACCAAATGTGTGTCCCATTTACCACTGGAAAAGACATTTCTCCCATGTAACGTCTTAAGTATATTTCTATATTGTAATCATGCAAGTACAACACTAAATTACTGTCAACATATTTATTTCACTTTTCAACAATACAAATGTTTACATATATTCACTAGTACATAGCTTCTGTTGAAGTACAAAAATAGCTCTCTTAAAAATATGTATTTCTGTAAATTTAGAATTCAAAAATTTGTGAACATGAACATGTTTATTTACAGAAACAGTTAAAATTAATATGTTTACAGCACACAACAACAATTCAAGTAAAATAGCATCATTTCAAAACCTTCATATTTAAATTTTCAAAGTTTCCATTCAAAAGAAGTGCTGTTGCCAAAAAGGTAACCAGTAATATACCCCCACTAACTGATCCCTGAATCAATATGGCAAGTGCAAATTTAAGTGTGTGTGGACACAATACAGGTGTTGGACACAATGATATAATCCTAAAGAATAAACAGAATGTAGTAACAACTAATCATATTGAAGCTGCATACTAATTTTGAAATCAATCCCTCTTATAGAAGCAGAGAACACTGACGAAAACTTCATGTTTCACTATATTCAGTGACCAAGTCTACATTTCGTTAAACAGGAAGTACACATCTGACATGACTCAAAATAAGACGTTCCTTACAACTAACCATATTGAGACTGTATTCCAGTTTTAAATCAATCCAAGAAAACTGTGACGAAAAATTCAGATTTCGCTATATTTCGTAACTAAGTCCACATTTTGTAAAATAGGAAGTACAAGTCCAACAGGACTCAAAAAGGAAATTTCTTACAACTAATCATATAGAGGCTGCATACCAATTTTGAAATCAATCCCTCATACTGAAGCTGCGAAACTGTGATAAAAAATTCATGTTTCACTACATTTAGTAACTAAGTCCACATTTCATTAAACAGGGAGTACACATTTGACACGACTCAAAATATGACATTCCTTACAACTAATCATTTTGAGGCTGAATACCAATTTTGAAATCAATCCCTTTTATAGAAGCTGAGAAAACTGTGACAAAAAATTCCAGTTTTAAAAAATTTCGTAACCAAGTCCACATTTCCTTAAACAGAAACGTGCACAGCAGACAAGACTCAAAATAAAACATTCCTAACAACTAATCATATTGAGGCTGCAAACCAATTTAGAAATCAATCCCTTTTATAGAAGCTGATACTGCGACAAAAAATAAATGTTTCACTACATTTCGTAACTAAGTTCCCATTAAGTTAGGAGTACAAATCTGGCAGTACTCAAATAGGACGTTCCTTAAAACACATCAAATAGAGGCTGCATACAAATTTTCAAATCAATCCCTCCACTTAAAGCCAAGAAAATTATGACAGAAATAAATTTTTGGACAAATGGAAGGACGAATGGACTGACAAGGTGAATGCAGTATACCAGTACTCCACAGTCTAATGAGTGAGGGTATAATAATGTTCTATGTCTGGTATACTGAGCATGCATATTATTCCCCCAACCCTTTTAATGATTGATAATATGTCTGATTATATGGATATATATCATGCGACAATTATCTACCTCTGGCGACACATCTGGCCTCACAATCTTCTTTAGTATCGAAATTATTTGCATTACCATCACAGCCTCCATACCAAAATCTTTTACAAGACCTGGTCTCAGAGTTGTGGTACCATTTTACTTTAAATGATCGACATGTACCTAATTTACTGGGTAACAGGCAAATGTCTGTAATGATTGAAAAATGCTTCATTAACATTTTTTTTAATTTCATTATACCTCATATTGTCTGAAAATAATAAGATAAATACCCTAACAATATAGATAACCTACTACAACTGTCTGAAATAGAATAAACTTGCTTTAACTACAACCTGTAAAGTATGATAGCTGTCAAAGACAGGAAACAACAAACTACAGACCATCTTGATTGAGTACCAAAATGAAACCTGTCACAGAGCCTTATTTCCTTAAGCAGTACAGAAATAACCAAATTCCAGGATGATGGTATCATCCTTAGGCCATCTAAAACATTTATTGACCCTGTGATCAAAGTTCAAGGCCAAAGATCACCAATTATCTCATAGTAAAATCCCTGGAAATAATCTATCGATATTACAAATACTAGAAATATATACCCCCCTTTTCCCCCCAAAAAAAGATCACATGAAAAATTTAAAATAGATGGTGAACAATGGCAATTTGTACTGAGCATTGTACTGAACATTCTGTGAATGTTTCCTTGCATTTCCAAGCAGTCTATGAGGCGATGTTGCCACAAAGTGTGTACCCCTATGGCAGACAGAATAACGAATGAACCTACAGACAGATGGACGAAGGGACATCATGATCACCATATAACGCCTGCTAAAGAGGGGATTTAATAATTATATAATAGTAACTGATGTATACGACAATATCATAATACATAGACTGCCCGAGAGCCATGGTATGGACCAGAGGAATGATATGGCCCAAGCCGAAGGCACGGGCATATCATTTCTCTGGTCCATACCATGGCCTCGAGGGCAGTCTATTTACGATATTGCCGTATAAATCAGTTACTTTTGTGTTTATTGCATTGAATAAACCGAATAAATGACATTCTTTGTTTTTCATTTTCTATTTTTCGGTTTGAGAGAGTTTAAAAGCGTAATGTTTTTTTCTATTTTATTTATTTGCAAAATGAAAAACTGCAATCAATGTAATTATTTTTCTCATAAATATATATCTAAGTTAAAATATTCCACTTCTGTAATCATCAGTTAACTAGTATACCAGTGAACACTTTTGATGTTGTTATACTAAATTCTTCTTAAATTGACGTCACAATTCAACCGATCGGTCAATATCTGGTACTGACTGCAACTACCAGTCTATATCTGGTATTGACTGCAACTATCGGTCCATATCAAATTTTTTTGGACTGATGGCATTAATACCACAAGATAGAGAATGTCATGTGATTGGTTTTAGGCCAATAGAATTCCAGATTTTTTACTGATATGCAATAAAGAAAATTTACAGCCCAGATTATACCTTTTAATAGATATATGAAAGGACAGATGGAGAAAAGGACAGAACAATCAGATACTTTTCCTGGATATGCCTTGATAATACTTTAGAAAATACCAAGACTTAGCAGTAATGTATTGCCTTACTTCAGATATGCTTTTGGTTGGGCAATGTAATAAAATGTGTATATCACTGCTTTAGATGGCTATTTGTTTTGGTATTTCAGTGATGTCTATCAGACTTTTGTGTCTCAAGACTACAGAAACATTTGCCTAAGGAGTACAAACAAGCCATGATAAAAATAAATTTTAAAGAAATATTGATAATAACTGAATCAATTCTGGCTGAGATATCAAGTGATTAATACTAATGTTTATTTTGACTATACAACCTTCAATACAATAAAATCTTTTGTGAAGATTACAATAACTGCAAACCCATCTTAAAAGCCAGCACTGTGTCAGGGGCAAGTTTGATTCAACAATAGAAAGAAAACTTCCATCAGCAGACATTCTGATTGATCAATATAGGAATTTTATATTGATGGAAAATTGTACAAACTCTAAATTTGAATGCATGTAGTTATTGCATAATAAATAACAGAAACAGTTTATAACTTAAAATTTCATAAACAATTCATCAGACTTAAGATTAATTTTTGTAATAATGCAGGTGTAGCACTTAAAACCACTAAGACTGCAAACGTTTAACATACCAAAACAAATTTTGTAATAATATACCTCACATTTAAAGTTCATAAAACATTGCACTTAATATCCTGAGAAAGATTTATACTGGACAAATTTTGTTGAAAATGGTGATTATTTGTATTTTGAATGAAGAAATAAAGTTGCTTCCCTTTTCTAATCATGTGTATAATAATGGTGCAACTGATGGACAAATAGATGGATGAAAAAACAAAATGACAGTCTTCACTTTAGTTGCTCAATTCCCTGACTTGGAGAAAATGTCAAGCAATTTTTTTTCAGCTTTAACATTCAAGTTCAGACAGGCAAGTAACTATGCCAGTTCCTTTTACAGCATAGCCTTTTCTCTAGCTGTCTTGAAGGAGTGATAATAAGGCTGATTTTTGGTTTTGAACCAATGTATTTACTCCACTTCATAATATAATTTATGTTGATATACCATTTTTCCAAGTTTAAAACAAACCCAAGGTACCTGCAATCACCTAAAAATAGTAATGGTGCATTACATGATACCCCTCCACGTTCCACAAAATTTCAAAGTTTCAAAGGGCATAACTCCAGAACCCCTTGGACGTCTGAACCAAAAATCATACTTGGCCTGAGTTTTGTGGTATACAAGTTACATACCAAGTTTGAAGACAATATATTATTTCATTCACAAGTTATCAGTTGGAAACCCTAAAATTCGCACAATTTCCAAGTTTCAAGGGGCATAACTCCAGAACCCCTTAGACCTCTGAACCAAAAATCGAAATTGGCCTGAGTTTTGTGGTGAAGAAGTTACATACCAAGTTTGAAGACCTTATGTAATTTCGTTCACAAGTTATCAGTCGGAAACCTTCGGGGGACGGACGGACGGACACACGGAGGGACAGACGGACGGACGGACACACGACTTGGGGTATCACATAATACCTCGCCACTACGTGTGGCTGGGTATAAAAAGGGAGATAATTTGACAGATTTTTTTGTTTACACCTAATATTTTTAACTCCCCTTGATGATATAATTTATGTTTATATTACAATGAAGATAGAATATACAACAAACCTGAGGAGCCTGTCTCTATCCTGTCTGTTACTGTAGGTCTTTCTGTTACTCTGGGTCTGTCTGTTACTCTAGGTCTGTCTGTTACTCTTTCTACAGAAAAGAACATACAAAATGCAGTACAATTAATGTTGGTCTTGTTACTCAATACTGGAAGATATAATCAAATCAAAGATCTATAATAAAATACAACCAGTTAAAGGGCCCATTCAGAAATACCACTGAATTTTGGGATAGTTCTGATTGCTTTAAATTGGTCTAGATGTAAGGAGGTTGAGCGATATCAATAATCTATGCCCAATTTTGTACCAGAATTGTATAATTTTGGTAGGAACAAATTTTTGTCATATCCTTATCAGAAAGATTGAATTTTTTAACAGTTCTGTGTTCCAAATATTATAAGATCTTTGATTTTTCTTAGTACAATGTATCATACTTCAGAAAATAACAAACCAATTCAAGTGATCTATCAACATGCATAATATATATAAAAGATAATTATGTGAGGTGAAATTAATACTTAAAGGTGAAATAACTATTATATGACAATTATAAACTGTCTCTCATTGATCATTAAATTTTGCATTCCATAGAGAAGTTTATATATTTTATTCAGAACATTTTCAGAGTACTATGAAATATAAGCATTTTACATGCCAGACTGTTGTGGTTCCTCATATGAATATGGTTTTTCATAAACAGCAGTAAAAATATCATTCCATCCATTAATATTTCAACATGCTAAGGGTTTCCCTTAATAATAGTATAAATTATAAAGCTTTAAAAATATATCAGCTTCATAAATATCAGAAACTTTAACCAGAGCCAATTATGTTTCTGAAACCACTTGCTCATTTATTCATTTTTTTTTATTTTCATGATGGTTTCCCTTAATACCATCAGGTTAATTTCACAAATACATTCCTGTTGAATTTGATGCTGTGAAATTTATAAATCTAAAATTTATACGAGACTTTGAGCAGTAAATGTTAAGGATCATGAATATTTGTGCTTTTGACAATATGATGGATGATGGTATATAATAAAGTTAGTGCAGAGCCATTTTGTCCACTTTAACAGTAAGAACAAAGTATCTAAAAAACCAAGAAATCATAATTTTGAGAAGTTGTTTTTTTTATTCATTGAGATAAAAAATAATTTAAAATATTCCTATGAATAAACCCGCAGAACAAATTTATCAAAATCATCAACAGAATTCTAAACTAACCATTTGTCATGATGTGCACATCAAAAGGCAACGGTGAAGAAAAGCGGGATAACAGGAAACATCTACAACGGCTGAAAATTACAATTACATGCTACAATCTGCCAGGGAAAAACACAAATAAGACAAAAGACAAACATAAACAACGATAGGTATTCAGGAGAGCCGAACTTGGTACCGGACCTAGCTAAAGCCAGCGGTAGGTTTAAACCGGTTTATGGATACCCAAACCTCCCCTTTATCTGTCCTGTTTCCCTATAGTATAATAAACATACTAATAAAAGCCAATACAGGTAGACTACTAACTCCATGACCACAATCTTGAAAGCAGAGAAAAAGACAATGAATAATTTTGTAAGATGGGTCAAGGGGTGCTCGCTTTTAATCTGATAGCTAGCTAAAGGAGCTAAGTCTGAGGTTCCTAGATCTTAATTTAACAGATGCAAGCAGACTATCTTGTCAATATCCCCCATTACGTAAGAACGTAAGTTGAGTCCCAGGATTTTTAATCAGTTTCTGGCATTTTTTAACAACAGGTGTATACATCATAACCTAAGTAAATGCTATGACCTCCATTTTAAGAAATTATGGCCCAACATGCCAAGTATGCATTTGGTATTTCTCTAAAAACAATTCCACAATTATTTATTTGAGATTTTTACCAGGTGTAAGTCAATTTGACCACCTACAAACAATTATTTACCAATGACAAATGTCATGTCAGGGGCTAGTATAAACTAAGAACTTGAATTTCACTACTAACACCTTTATCAATTCATCAAAGGAATGAGCATAGGGCAAATATATATTTTATTACATGCGTAAGACAAGACTTAAAATTGACACATGAGCATACAGACAGGTAAGGAATTGACATTGTGATCCAATGTGCCGTCCAAATTTCAAAGCTTAACTCTGCACTAACTTTTCAAATCCAGCACTATAATGGCTGTCTACTCAATACAAACCTATCACACCACCAGAGGTACAAGTAGCCTTGCATGCCTCTTCTGTTTCAAAACGGTTGGTGTTGCCACGACAACCACCATACCAAAATCTCAGGCATCGTTTTTCATTGTAATTATAATACCATTGAGCTTTAAATTTTCTACACGGCCCTTTGTCTTTTGTTTGGCGGCATTGTGCTAAACAAATTAATATACAAATGTTAACCAGTGCAAAGAAAAACACACAATGTTAGTTACAATGTGTATTAATAAACTTGAGTCACTTGTGATATTCTTTTCTTGTGTATGTATGTCTCCAGGACCAAATATGGGATATTATTATAATTCACACGTGAAGAATTTTATAACGACTCAAAATGTAAAATTTATATGTCTTCAAATAACCATGTTTTTTAACATAATTGGAAATGATTTCAGCCAAATTTTACCATTTCTACCAGAACAAAATCAAGTACAAAGCATCTTAGTGACAATTTTTGCTTTTACATTTTAAACAATACAGGTTCTGAATTTACAATGTATAAACAAACAATCAGGAGACTGAATGAACAAATCCTTTCAGCAAAGTTTTTCTATATCTATCAAATTTTGGCAAAAGATCCCAATTTTCAAAGGACTGCTTTAACAGTAACCAGGTGTATATAAAGTAGCTCTAACCAAATATCATCTGGACAAATGTATTCAATTTGGTATAATTAATCATAATTGTCTTCTTAAATTTCTTTAATATGTTTCTCTGATCATTAAACACTCACTTGACCTTTAACCTTACAAGGTTCTCTTGTCAAGTATGTTCTTTATAGTTACAAGTAGAAGCATGTCTGACTTAAATAAGATTTTACTAAAACAAAGCACAGATTTCAAAAGTAAATCATGTACTTAGAGAGCTAAAACAACTACAAACTTCCACAAAGTAAGAATATGGTTACTTTTTTGAAAAATGACCAAACAAGCTTTTGGTCTATGGCCTTTAGTCATGTTAAAGTTTGCAGAAAAAGAAATATTTCCATATAAACAAAAGGTATTCAAAAACTTCATATTTTTTCTGTACATTATTGTGCTGATGTAATAAATATAAAAATTAAGACTTGTCTTACATTCCCTATAATTGGATAGACCTAGCTATAGACAGATTAGGGTTTATATTTTGTGGAAAGGTCATGCAGAGAATACAGTATCAAGCATTTATTGGGAAATTGCACTAAAAGACAAAAATTCAGGGAATATCTTTACTGTGAACATACCACTACTTTTGATAGGACACAATGCTCTATAGATTATGTCTACATCAGAAAGCAGAGTGCAATTTAATAATAATAAAAAAAAAAAGTAATGGTGCATTACATGATACCCCGCCATGTTTAACAGAATTTTGAAAGTTCAAAGGGCATTACTCCCTCAGAACATCTTGGATCTCTGTATCCAAGTGGAACTAAGTTTGAATTTCTAGTAAACAACTTTCATACAAAGTTTGGAGACAGTATGTAATTTTGTTAGTCAGAACTCTAAAACTCACAAAATTTCAAAGTTTCAAGGGGCATAACTCCAGAACCCCTGGGACCTCTGAACCAAAAATCATACTTGACCTGAGTTTTGTGTTAAACAATTTAGATACCAAGTTTATAGCATTGTTTTGTTCAAAAGTTATCAGTTGGAAACCATAAAATTCACAAAATTTCAAAGTGTCAAGGGGCATAACTCCAGAACCCCTTGGACCTCTGAAACCCAAAATTGAACTTTGCCTGAGTTTTGTAGTAAACAACTTACATACCAAGTTTGAATATAGAATGTTATTTCATTCACAAGTTATCATTCGGAAACCTTTGGGGGATGGACAGACGGACGGACAGACACACGGAGGAACAGACAGACGACGGACGGACACTTGACTATGGGTATCACAGAATACCTCACCACTATGTGTGTAGGGTATAAAAAAAAATATAACTAGAAGTGTGTATTTGATACAAAATCAAATGTCTCCCCCCCCCCCACCTGTATGTTACTTTCTTTGAGTGATAAGGTGGCAGATCTCCCAGCTAGACAATATGCACAACTAAGCATGATGGTCAATAATCCTGTTAAGTTACCGGGTAAGTTGAAATATTTTGAAAAATGTGGGAGAATTAGCATCCAAAAACTTAATTTAGCAAAATTCTAAGACAAAAAGAGGCATAACTCCAACAAAAATAAGCCAATTAATCTGGCGAGACTACATGCAAAACTAAGCATGATTGTCAACAATCCTGTGGAGTTTGGCTGAAATCTGATGAAAGATGTAAAATTGGCGTCCACAAACTTAATTTTGCAAAATTCTAAGTCAAAAAGGGGCATAACTGCAATAAAAATTTGCCAATCAATCCAGCGAGACGATATGCACAACTAGGCAAGATGTTCAACAATCCTGTGAAGTTTGGTTGAAATCAGATGAAAGATGTAGAAAATTGGCGTCCACAAATTTAATTTTGCAAAATTCTAAGTCAAAAACGGGCATAACTCCTACAAAAAATAGCAGATCAATCTGGCGAGACGATATGCACAACTACGCATGATGGTCAACAAACCTGTGAAGTTTGGTCAAAATCTGATGAAAGATGTGGGAGAATTGGAGTCCACAAACTTAATTTTGCAAAATTCTACATCAAAAAGACAATATGCACAACTAAGTATGATGGTCAACAATCCTGTGAAGTTTGGTTGAAATCCGATGAAAGATGTAGGAGAATTGGCGTCCACAAACATTCTAAGTCAAAAAGGGCCATAACTCCCACAAAAATTAGCAGATAAATCTGGCGAGACCATATGCAAAACTAGGCATGATGGTCAACAATCCTGTGAAGTTTGGTCGAAATCTGATGAAAGATGTAGGAGAATTGATGTCCACAAACTTTGTGACGGACAGACTGACAGACTGACGGATGGACAGACAGATGGACGACAGACAGAAAAGACAAAAACAGTATCTCTCCCCCTTAAGAGGGGGGACATAAATATGTGAACCTGCCAAATACACATGGAATAAAACCAAAAATTTTATATTCATTAATTTCATAAACAAGACATTTTATTTTTATCCTGATTTAGTAATATGCCTGGTGATCTGCATCTATAAGGATATTTTTTAATATGCCTGGTGATCTGCATCTATAAGGATATTTTTTATTAAAGGCATTCTCTTTTCAAAATTGTGATGTTTTCAAAAAAACAAGAATATGTGTCTAACGGACACAATGCCTTACCTCACACCTATTTCGAGCAATGCCATATTTCATGATCAGTGAAGCATGAAGTTGGTGGCATGGGTAAATATTTGTTATGTTTTTTTTATTCATACCCTAATGTATATATATATGAAGTTTAATGATAATAGCATACATCCTTCACAGAAAAAAAAACTTCAACCTAAGGGTAAAGCTCATACTACCCCTCTTTTATCCAAGATCAGTGAAGCATGAAATTGGTAGCAAGGATAAATTTGTATTATGATTTTGTTCAATTATACCCTAATGTGTATTTATACAAAGTTTCATGAAAATAGTATACATCCTTCAAAGAAAAAAAAATCAACCTAAGGGTAAACCTCATACTCTCCCCCTTTTTTCATGATCAGTGAAGCATGAAGTTGGTAGTCGGGATAAAATTTTATTATGATTTTTGTTTAATTATATCCTAATGTGTATTTATACTAAGTTTCATGATAATAGCATACATCCTTCACAGTAAAAAAAACTTCAACCTAAGGGTAAACCTCATACTACCCCCTTTTTTCAATGATCAGTGAAGCATGAAGTTGGTAGCCAGGATTAAATTTTATTATGATTTTGATCTCGAAGCCATGAAATGGCTGGAGAGATGTTAATATGACAAGAAAAAATCATGTGAGGCTTCAAGCCTATTAACAGCTCTAAAGATGATCTTCGTGCTTCCGATAAAATATGGTGTGCAAGTTTCTTTCAAAATCTTATACATTGTGATTTTAAGTTATATTTCTTCATTTTCTTGAGTTGAATACGGTGTTGTTATATTAAATTGAAAACAATATGCATGTTTATCAAATTACTCGTATTTTTTTTATTGCATCTTGGATCAACAAACCTGTCGCGCAGTAATTTGTCAAAGTTGAAAATAACATTTATTTACCTGTGACAGTGTATTGCATATATTTATAGCAATGAAATCAACATGCAAAATCACACAATCTGATTATTTTCACCTATTATGGACCGACCATTTAACCTGAAAGGGGGGGGTATGTTTTTTTTTTTTTTCTGGACAGAAAATTTTTTTCGTGCTTCGCGCAAAACAATTTATTTATTTTTTTCACGTGTATGAACAAAATATTTTTTTTCAAAATTAACTTCATTTTATTGGGAAGAAAGCCTCCGCCAGAAAATTTTTTTTCATCATTTTGGCAGCCAAAATATTTTTTTTCACATAAAAATCTGCTCCAGATTATTTTTTTAGGAAAAAAAACCATAGCCCCCCCCCCTTCAAGTTAAATGGTAGGTCCCTTACGGAATAACTTAATACATGCAGACTTATGCAGCAGTTCTTTGGATGACTATGAAGTTTTGCCACGTGTAGATTTTCAGGGCTTCGAGATTCAGCTCCATCGGAGCTTTGATTGTATGATTATACCCTAATGTGTATTTATACAAAGTTTCATGATAATAGCATACCACATCCTTCACAGAAAAAAAACTTCAACCTAAGGGTAAACCTCATACTACCCCCCTTTTTTCAATGATCAGTGAAGCATGAAGTTGGTTTTCTGGATCAAATTTTATTATGATTTTTGTTTAATTATACCCTAATGTGTATTTATACAATGTTTCATGATAATAGAATACATCCTTCACAGAAAAAAAAACTTCAACCTAAGGGTAAACCTCATACTATCCCCTTTTTTCCATGATCAGTGAAGCATGAAGTTGGTAGCCGGGATA
>MJUU01043267.1:140748-151901 GCA_002080025.1 Modiolus philippinarum
CAGCCATTTTGAAAATTCTGAGACCCAAAATCATTTCTATGGGTGCTAGACATCCTTCTTGTAAAGTTTCATCAAATTTGAGGCTCTTTGAATTTTCCCGCCTTTTTTCAGTTTCCATATTAACCATGGCCATTTTGAATATGCCAAAAGATATGTGTGTGCACATCTTCTTATTGTAAGTTAGATTCCTTTGAAGAAGTTGGAATTTGTTTGCAAACTTTCTAAAAAACATGAATAGTTGTGTTTTTTATTTGTATGGACAGACAGACGGATGGACAAACGCACGGACGAACAAACAGACAGACAGACGGATGGACAAGGGTAAAACAATATGCCCCCCGACTTTTCGTCGCGGGGGCATAAAAAGCATTTCGTTGGGAGTTTAATTTTTGTAGTTTCAGCAAACCAATAAATCCACGAAAATTGGAACCCTACGAACAATAGTACTTTCACAGTAATTGAGTAAATTTGAACAAATAGGGTACATATACATGAAAACTGAACCTACTCAATTAAAACAACTGTGATGTTAAACATAAAATCAATCCAGATTAAATTCTTGATTTTTCTGTTTTTTTTTTCTTTTTTTCTTCCCTTTTTTCAAACCATAGCGTTTTGATGATTTTGGTGTGCCCTAAAATTAAAATTCTATCACATGATCTAATGGTGAATTAAAATTATAATTTTCATTTATTTTTCAGTTTCAAATATGTTTAAATTCCATTATGGAAGTTATTCCATATCACAATAAACTAACCAAAGAATCATTAAAAATAATATTTCCATAGTCTTTGATAAAAATCAAGAATTTTTTCTTGTAACAAAATTGTGAACTTCATTATTGTATCATAATAACTCAGTTAACTCTATCAACTATCAAGGTAGATAACGCTAATCTTCCACCAAAGTGTGACAACTCTTTAACTCACCATCACCCCCTCCAACAACTACTTCTGTTTTCTCATCTGAAAAATTAATAAGACAAAACATGAGAGAAAACTACATCAAAGTGACAGAAAATCAAATGAGTGTATAGGTTTCTAAGTAACAGGCTGACGACATTTAAAAATAGTAATGGTGCATTACATGATACCCCGCCACGTTCCACAAAATTTCAAAGTTTCAAGGGGCATAACTCCAGAACCCCTTGGACGTCTGAACCAAAAATCATACTTGGCCGAGTTTTTGTGGTATACAAGTTATATACTAAGTTTGAAGACAATATATTATTTCATTCACAAGTTATCAGTCGGAAACCCTAAAATTCGCAAAATTTCCAAGTTTCAAGGGGCATAACTCCAGAACCCCTTGGACCTCTGAACCTGAAATCAAACTTGGCCTGAGTTTTGTGGTATACAAGTTACATACAAGTTTGAAAACATTATTTCATTCACAAGTTATCAGTCGGAAACCCTAAAATTCGCAAAATTTCAAAGTTTCAAGGGGCATAACTCCAGAACCCCTTGGACCTCTGAACCCAAAATCAAACTTGGCCTGAGTTTTGTGGTAAAGAAGTTACATACCATGTTTGAAGACCTTATGTTATTTCGTTCATAAGTTATCAGTCTGAAACCTTCGGGGGACAGCAGACAGACGGACAGACACACGACTTCGGGTATCACATAATACCTCGCCACTATGTGTGGCGGGGTATAATAATGCTTATTTTCAGAAACATGTCACCATACTTCACAAAAGTTATGCCTTCTGAGAGTCTGCGTGGCTGAAGACTTCAGAATCTTCACTTGTTGTGCATATATATCCTCTATCTTCCAGAATGCATCAAGACACTTCAATATTCTATTGAGTTCCAATTCATTTTTTTCAAACAATTATGAAAATAATATTAATAATAATAATTCATGCTTGTTTCAATGTACTATGTACCATGATACAGAACATATTAAACCTATTTTAGGGAAATAACTTAAGAAATTGAGACAGGTGTAATAGTACATCTCATAGAAGAAAAACATTTCAAACCTGAAAAAAAATCATGCATCATTATTTCTATACTATACAAACCAGAGGTACAAGTGGCCTTGCATGCCTCTTCAGTGCCAAATCGGTTGGTGTTGCCACGACAACCACCATACCAAAATCTCTGGCATCGTTTTTGATATAAATTATAGTACCACCGAACTACATATTTTCTACATGGACCCTTGTCTTTATTTTGGCGGCAAAGTGCTAAACAGATCACAAAATATAACAGGAATACATGAAAATAATAATAACTATCCCAATACACAAGAAATGGACAACTGTTAGTCACAAGGTGTTAGCAAACCATCTTCCAGACAAAGTGTCCTGCCTTTTATCAAAACCAATGTTTCTTTTCATGATTAACTAAAAAGAAATTTCAGTGCTGAAAAATTTCTGAATTTGTTTTATTCGTAATATTTGATGAACTATGATTTGCACAAAATAATTTTGGACAGGGCTCAATTTAAAATTTTGTTGGTTGTTGATAAAACGAAGGATCCTAATAACTAAACATGTTTTTCTTTAATCTCATTTATCACTTTTATTTGGAGATACTGGCATTAGATTTTGTATTTTGTTGTCATAGATATTATCACATAGGAAAAAGCAGCTCCCTCTACAGCAGCACTGAAGAAAGAAAAGAAAAAAAAATTCTTAGCAGGCTTAGACCTGTTTTCCTGAATCATGGACTGTGCTTCCAATTTGTTTCAATTACTTTTACTGCAAATACCAGATATTCAACAATATAAACTGGAAATACAAAGAAGCAATATCTTTTAACCAGAATAACAAAGATCTAACTTGTTACAATCAAATAATATTCTGCTGAGGGAATTCTATACAAAAAAAAAGAATTAAAGTAAATGCACAAAAAAAAGGAAACATGAATTAAAATAAAAAAACTTTAAAAACAAATATACGAAATTAAGAAAATGCAGGACTTCACTCGGATAAACCATGTTAGTTTGTTAATAACTATATAAATATATATATTAAATATGATAAATACTGTCTGCAATCAGTATATCAGATATATTTGCACAATTTTTGCCTTTGTAATGGAAGACAAAAATAAAATGGCGAAAATATTATTGTCTATTATTGAAGTCAATGGTCAACAATTTAATTGGGAGTGCAAATTCAAAACTGAGCTAACTAAAATACTGTCAATTCGCTGCAAAATAAATATGGCATGAACATTTCTACATTAACAGTATGCAGTTATATTGTATTGAGGGGTGCTTTACTGTGGACACAGGATATGTCTCGCCAGCCCCTTACATCGCCTTAATTTGCACATTAATCTACTGCAGCAGGAATAAAAATAAAATATAATCTTTAACTGTGTTTTCAATTTCCTTGGAATAAAATGATGTGATTACTCATGCATGACTAAGGAGCCTGTGCCACTATATGGGCGTGGAATCGGTATGTACATCCCAAAATGCAACTGTATGTCAAATATCAAGTGCCTATTACTACTGGTATAGGCTGTACAAACTGCTTGCTAAAAACTTAAAGTGATTGTTCATGTGTGACTAAGGGGCCAGGCCATCATGTGGGCGTGGAATTGGTGAAATTGGTGAAATTGGTATGTACTCCCCAAGATGCAACTGCATGTTAAATATCAAGTGCCTAGAACTACTGGTATAGGCTGTACAAACTGCTTGCTAAAAACTAGATCGTTCATGCGTGACTAAGGGACCAGGGCCACCATCTGAGCATGGAATCGATATGTACTCCCCAAGACGCAACTGCATGCTAAATATCAAGTGCCAAGGACTACTGCTATAGGCTGTACAAACTGCTTGCTAAAAACTTTAAGTGATCATTCATGTGTGACTAAGGAGCCATGGGCCCACCATCTGGGCATGGAATCGGTATGTACTCCCCAAGATGCAACTAAGTGCCTCGGACTACTGGTATAGGCTGTGCAAACTGCTTGCTAAAAACTTAAAGTGATCGTTCACTTATGACTATGGGGCCAGGCCACCATCTGGGCATGTAATTGGTATGTACTCCCCAAGATGCAACTGCATGTCAAATATCAAGTGCCTAGGACTACTGGTATAGGCTGTACAAACTGCTTGCTAAAAACTTAAAGAGATCATTCATGTGTGACTAAGGGGCCAGGGCCACCATCCGGGTGTGGAATCGGGACGCAACTGCATATCAAATATCAAGTGCCTAGGACTCCTGGTATAGGCTGTACAAACTGCTTGCTAAAAACTTAAAGTGATCGTTCATGTCTAAGAGGCCAGGGCCACCATCTGGGTGTGGAATCAATATGAACTGCCAAAAACACAACTGCATGTCAAATATCAAGTGCCTAGGACTACTGGTATAGGCTGTACAAACTGCTTGCTAAAAACTTAAAGTGATCATTCATGCATGACTAATGGGCCAGGGCCATAATCTAAGTAGGGATTTGAGTTGTACCCATAATAATGCAACTGCACATCAAATAATATGGACCTTCAACTAACAGAAGCTTGTTAATTCACAATAGTTTGCAATTGTTGATGCTGCCGCTGCCACCGTAAACGCTATCCCTAAATCTCGCTTCCACGACTTTTTCGTCGTGGGCGAGACAAAAACTGACATTTTACCATACTGGGCTGATTTGTTAGCAAAATCTTTTCTTTGATTGAATTGACACTCGACCAAATATATTTTTTTTTACCATATTTTATCATTAATTATTGTCATCAATATAATTTGTATAGAACCAAAATACTTATCCTCTTAAGTTCTGTTTACAGACAGCATTCAACTAAAATAATTTTATGTAGTCAAGTGTTCAAAAATGTGTAGGCATTAACTGAAATGATTTATGAACAGCTCTGTATCTGAAGCAAGTTAATAGTTGGAAAATTGTTCATACTTTTTTTGTCAAGTATGAAAAATGAAATTTACAACTTTTACTTCACAGTAAGCTGAATCCACTGTTTAGTTTTAAATAATACACTCATTTAGTATTACCAGTAAATAACTAAGCATCATTCATATATCAATCCATAGAGTTTCAATGTACAGTGAGGGGCAATTGCATGAAATAATATTGCTTGAATTTGGAACCGTAACTGGAAGTTTATGTGGCAAAGTATTTTCAAATTTTCATGGAAAAATCATTTAACAGGCTGCAAAACCAAAATGCTGACCTTAATTGTTCACCAAAAATTATGAATTTTGCACTAAAAGGTAAAACAGATTGAATGACTTTGTCTCTACAAAGTCACTATGATATTTTGTGTTGAAAAATACAATAAGACAAAATCAATTCAACCCAGGCAAATGAGCAAATTATTTCATATGCAGGTAGATGTGTACATTACTTCAGCTGTGGTAATTGTGCAAACTACTCTCATTGTATTACATGTGCAAACCCTTTCAACTAAATTAGTTAAATGTGCAAATTATTTCACAACTGTTGGCACATTTGTAAATTACAAAAAATTGTGCAAAATATTCCAACTGTGCCAAATAATCCAAATGGCCACTTTAGTTCAACAATGGTAAAGCAGTCACATTATAAGTGAAATTAGTTGGTACATGTATTAGATTATAAAAGTTTACAAATTCTAAGTAGAAACAATGTGCAAAATTAGATATATTGTTTACTATGAAAACAGTGCAATAGTGCTAAAACTAGTCAAGTACAAGGTCTGGATGACAATCTGAAAACTCGCATTATTCTAACATATCAGAGGATATACTATTGTCACATCCAAAATTATAACACCTCAATAGTCTTTAAAGTGCATTGATTGATTGGTGTTTAATGTAAACTTGCACCATATTTTAGAAACACTGTTGCTATCCTTAGTTACAATATTAAATCCAATCTTGACTGCAAAAAATATGCTCATTAGAGACAAAAGTTTGAGGCTAATGTCTGCATTTGCTGCCATGAAAATGAAGGTTGAACAAAAGAGAACATTTTTAAGTCCAAATTCAGAAATAAATACACAAATGACACAACACTGTTGCCTCGTAGTACAGTTCACACATGTGATATGGCATCTCTTAGTCACGATTATTTTTGGCAATAAGCAAGAACCATCCTCAATAAAAGTACTGAAATTCATAAAATTTAGAAGTATAAGAAGGAAACACTTTGATTATAAACATTTGATATAGGTTGTCTATAAGGAATTAGTACAGTGCTATCTATAATATTTTTATGTTCTTTTTGGTTTAAAATGGTTCCAAAACAATGTCAATATTCGGTCCTGTCAAATCAAAATATGAACAAAGTAAACAGGAAGTGGAAGTATGAAATGGCCAAAAAGGGGAGGCATCATAAAGTACTTCATACTGAGGCATCACAACAAATGTCTGTGTGCAGTCACAGAGAAAAATGACAGGCAATAATGTAACGGATAGAATAAAGAACAAAGGGACAGAGGTAAACCAGTTTCATTACCGACTTTTCCTTCAGATTGGAAGTAAAATATGATTGCAGGTTGACAATAGGTCCATAATCCAAGCTTAATGTTGAGCTATCAAAATTGTACTAACATTTGAACTTAACTATACATTATACATACTAGTAGTACTTGATCCAGAACTACCACTACCACTACTTCCATCTACTGTAAAACAAATTAAATGCTATGTAAAGAATTTTTTGAAAAGGTACAGTATACATTATTCAAATGCAATTTCATAGTCATCAGATAACATTTACTGAAATTAAAGAAAAACAGTTGTTCGAGTCAATATTTGGCTTTTAAGATAGTGGTCTTGTTGTAAGTAGTCTATCTGTATTTGGTTTTATTTGTATGTTTATAAAACTACAGGCAAACAGAATAGAGAGAGTTCTAGGTACCCATCAACTCTACAGCTGGCCAGTACCAAGTCTGACTGTCTTTGTTTACATTTGCATGTTGTCTTTCAGTTGTGTTTGTCTGTGGATTGTGGCATATACTTGTAATTTTCAGCTATTGCAGATATTTCCTGTTATTTTTTTTTCTTATTTAATCTATGACTAGGGAAACAGAATCCATCCCCTGCATATTTTCAATTTGGATATCACTAATGCTGCAGAATTTTTGTTCTGATTTTTTATCAATGAAAGGATAATTTATCCAGAAGGCACATGAACATATTTTTTTGAAAACTTAACTTTTCATACATGTTAAGTGTCAGTGATAGCAAAACCTCACCCTGGCTATAGGCAGGGAAGTAATAATGGAGCAACATTTAGAAATACCACTTTAAAAACATTGTCAGAATCATGATTAATTGTTCAACAAATCTATGAAAACAAACAGAAATCTGTGCTAAAGCCTTGTTCTGCCCTGCCATATTTTAATGGTCAAAATGCATGAAACTTATGTTTTTGTGGAAAAAAAATAAACAAAGTGCTATCCATCTGACTTGGGACATTCTTCTCTTTTAAATTTCAGTTAAGAGCTCCTAAAAATACTAGTTCATATGCTAAGCTATTCAATATGTCTGTAATTCTATCTGCTTGAAGTTGAATAAACCTCAAATATGTTGATGAAAATAATTTCAATTTTTTTAATTCAAAATGGTACTGATGCAATAATGACAATAATGATGCAAATAATATCTCATTTCAATAATTGACGTGTAGGATATGACATTTGGAAAAAGCCATTGTGACATGAAAATTGCTTGTCACAAAGTAAACAAGAGTTGTCAGAAGACAACATAGCTCACCAGGGATTACAGTAACAGCAATGCACAATTAATTTGATGGTTATACATTTTCGTGATAAATACTTTAAATGCGATATAAGAAAGCCACATGTCAAACAGGAACTCTCTATCACTAAAAGACTAACTTCTATAAACAGGGTTCAAATTTTTTTTTTAAAAACTGGCCCAGGGCAATGTCAAGGTCAAAATGTCTACAACTATGGTACTACCAGAAAGCTCTTACCATAGGGAAGTCATGAAAAAAATATAAACACCCTATAATTAAACAACTAACTTCTAGAAGCAAGGTTGAAGTTTTTAAAAAAAAATTGCCCTAAGGACAAAGTCAAGGCCAAAATGTCTAAAAATATGGCGCCATCAGAAAGCTATCATCAATAGGAAGTCATATGTTGAAATTGAACACTTTACCACTAAATTTCAACATTCTAGAAACACTGTTATAGTTTTTTTTTTAAAAATTGCCCTCAGGGTAAGGTCAAGGTCATGGTCAAGGTCATAATGTCTACAAATATGGCACCATTAGAAAGCTCTCATCACAAGAAAGACACATACTAAATATGTGTACGCTACCACTAAACAACCAAATTATATAAGCAAGGTTAAAGTTTTTCAAAAATTGCCCCTAGGGAAATGTCAAGGTCAAAATGTCTACAAATATGGTGCCATCAGAAAGCTCTCAACATAAAGAAGTCACATATCAAATATGAATACCCTAACACTAAAAGCCTACCTTCTAGAGGCAAGGTTAAAGTTTTTCAAAAATTGCCGTCAGGGTAAGGTCAAGGTCAAAATGTCTACAAATATGGTACTACTAGAAAGCTCTCATCATAAGGAAGTCACAAACTAAATATGAACACCCTACCACTAAAAGCCTACGTTCTACAGGCAAGGCTAAAGTTTTTTAAAAATTGCCCTCAGGGAAAGGTCAAGGTCAAAATGTCTACAAATATGGTACCACTAGAATGCTCTCATCATAAGGAAGTCACATACCAAATATGAACACCCTACCACTAAAAGCCTGCCTTCTAGAGGAAAGGTTAAAGTTTTTTTAAAAATTGCCCTAAGGGAAAGGTCAAGGTCAAAATGTCTACAAATATGGTACCAAAAGAATGCTCTCATCATAAGGAAGTCACATACCAAATATGAACACCCTACCACTAAAAGCCTGCCTTCTAGAGGAAAGGTTAAAGTTTTTTAAAAATTGCCCTTAGGGCAAGGTCAAGGTCAAAATGTCTACAAATATGGTACCACTAGAAAGCTCTCATCATAAGGAAGTCCCATACCAAATATGAACACCCTACCACTAAAAGCCTACCTTCTACAGGCAAGGCTAAAGTTTTTCAAAAATTGCCCTCAGGGAAAGGTCAAGGTCAAAATGTCTACAAATATGGTACCACTAGAATGCTCTCATCAAAAGGAAGTCACATACCAAAAATGAACACCCTATCACTAAAAGTCTGCCTTCTAGAGGCAAGGTTCAAGTTTTTTAAAAATTGCCCTAAGGGAAAGGTCAAGGTCAAAATGTCTACAAATATGGTACCAAAAGAATGCTCTCATCATAAGGAAGTCACATATCAAATATGAACACCCTACCACTAAAAGCCTGCCTTCTAGAGGCAAGGTTAAAGTTTTTAAAAAATTGCCCTTAGGGCAAGGTCAAGGTCAAAATGTCTACAAATATGGTACCAAAAGAAAGCTCTCGTTGCAAGAAAGCCACATACTAAATATCAACATCCCACCGCTTAAGGTCTCCATTTCACAAGCAAGGTTAAAGTTTTTGCTGACGACGCCGACGCCGGGGGTATGACAATAGCTCTCCGGACATTCGTCCCGGCGAGCTATAAAAAGGAGAACAAGACATCCTACAAGTTTCTGCTTTTATATTGATAACCATGTACCATTCTCACAAATCTGAAATAACTGGGTTGTATTTAGCATGTTTAGGCACTTGAGGCTGTATTAAGTGTTACTGTTTTAGGTCTTTGAAAAGTTGAATATGTGTGTCTATGTAAACTGAGAATTTGGTAAAAATGGTAAAAACAAAACACAAGTAAATAAGAACTGGGAAAAAATCACAAAAGAAAACAATTCAATCACTAAAAAAATTCTGTAAAATTTTAAAAATCGGAGTTAGAAACTGCTGCAGATGATTTAACAAAATAAGCACCCTCTGTTGTCATTCTGGTGAAGTTTCACAAACCCATATTCAATTTTCACCACTCTATACATATGCTACCTGGTGAAAAATAAATGAAAACTTAAATTTCTACATCTTTCTGTCTACGGTTAAGGTGTTAATATGCCTCATGCCAAATGTCATTTTACTTTTTGAAGTTAGCTTAAAATTTCAAATCTAAATGCTTTACCTTTTTAGTTCTAAGAAAGAAAGAGAAAATTTGATTTGTTAGCCAAATTTTGGAGATTTAATGGTAGGATTGGCAACAAAAACTACTGAAAACACATACTGTAAATGTATTAATTTTCGCGGTGTACTAATTTTTGCTATTTTGCGGTTGGCTCTGGAACACGAAAAATAGTACCCGTGAAAATAACTTTTTGTGTAGAAAAAGACTTTTTAACATTGAAAACCGTGAAAATTGATACCTGCAAATATGTCAATCTTTCATAAACCGCGAAAATAGGCATCCGCGAAAATTAATACGTTTACAGTATTCTCCACCCCAAAGGGTACTCCGGGCATTTACTAGGTATACAATGTTAAGCATATTTATGGTCTTCCTTTTGTTTCCTTTTGTAATCAGTTATTCTTACTATTCATTTATTAATACTGCTACTCATTTTATCATTCATCTTAGTTATTTGACTCATAGTACTCAGTTATTTTCAAAATCTTGCAAGATATCAATATACTTACTCAAAGTTAAGTAACAACCGTTCATTATAGAGAACTTTCTTAAGTGGCAATTTTCATTGCTTTATGAATCAGATGGATTATAAGAGTCAAAGTTAGTACTGTTTAAACCTAAAGTAAAAACGTCACACATAAGTCACTTATTACTTGTTTATATCTGAATTATGTAAAATGATCTTGAAAATTTAGATCAATGTTGACAAATAATAACTCACTTATAAGCAGACAATTTTCAATTTCCCCCCTTATATCGAGCCTGGGATTTGCTAACATTAAGCCTAAGGCAGCTTAAATATTATATGCAATTATTTTTCAATAAATTGGGCACTTTACCCTCATGGACTCCTACTAATTATGATCTATAGTAGACCAAATTTGAACTACTGATGGCCACAAAGTAGACACTCTCCCCTCCAAACCTTCACTTTGTCAAGCACTAAGACAGACGGACAAGGGTACATCTACTATGGCCAGTCCACATTTGTGGCCAGGCATAAAAAGATATTTTGAATAGGTCTCCACTCTTAGCTTGTTCCTCCTGACGAAATATGGAAGTAACAACGATATAGTGAAAGGAAATACTAACTAACTTCATTGTGTGTGTGTG
>MJUU01043267.1:162064-176126 GCA_002080025.1 Modiolus philippinarum
GCTAAACGTCTACATAAAACCTGCCCATTAAATCCTTTACTATTTTCTCACATTTGACCAGAAACAGTCAGAAGGTGATACTTTAATGGTATGTTGTAATGACAAAAATTGTAAAATTAATGAGTTTATTTCTCCCTTCAACAACTGCAGCTACCAATTGGTCAACAAACCAACAAATTCCAGTTGATTATCACCACAACAAAGTGCAGGCTGGAAAAGTTAAAACTTGAGCCAATAGATGCTAAGGTAAAAGTTGACGATAATCTTCATTATTTGGGAAGCAATGTGGAGTTTCATCACAATCTTGTGGATGGCTATGGGATATCTGTTTCCCAAATGACAACAGATCTATCCCTCTACAACTAAAGTTTGTTTTTACTCTATCGGATTTGACTTTACTACCCAAGTTGACATGTTCAACACGGCGGGTGTCTTACAAGAAGCAAGAGATGCTTACTCTACCGGTACACCTGATCTCACCCATGTTTTTTATTTGGTCCGTGTTGTTCATCTGTATGTGTTTCTTCATTTTTCTTTTTTGTCCCATACTCAAGTGGTGTCCTTGTTTCTAAGTGTTTCCGATTGTTCATTCTTTTGACTGACGGTTTGGTTCTCACTTCCTTTACTTTATGGCATAACACACATTTGAGTTGATATATTGACATAATTTTTTCATGATACCAAGTCAATGTAAACTTGTAAAATCAGTGTAAAGAGTGGATATCAAACAGCCTTCTACAGCGAACATTTGAGCAGAAATCGTGACATAATTTTTTTTTACTGATAGCAAGTCAAGGTAAACTGGTAAAATCTAAATGGCACCAGGGTGCACAAGCCGAGTTGCAACTTCAAATATTAAGTGACCAAGTTAATGTGAAGACCCAAATATTTCTAAAATTGTCTATTTATTATCTTTCCTACCTAATATCCAAAATTCTAGGAATTCAAGAAGGTCTATTTTCATTATATAAATCCATTTTCGGTCACTGTGACCTTCACTGACCTTGATCTTTGACCTACTTTCTCCAAAATCGATAGGGTCCCTTCCCCTCCTGGTACCCAACATTATATCCAAGTTCCATTTCAATTGGATGTAAACTTTTTGAGATATCATCCGGAAACCAAATTTTTCTGAAATTTTCAGTCTTTTTTTTTGGCGAGTGTGACCTTGACCTTTGACCTACTTTCTCCAAAATCATTAGGGTTCCTCCCCTCCTGGTATCCAACCACATATCAAAGTTTCATTTCAATTGGATGTCAACTTTTTGAGTTATCATCCGGAAACAAAATTTTTCTTAAATTTTCAGTCTATTTTCGGTCACCGTGACCTAGACCTTTGACCTACTTTCTCCAAAATCAATAGGGTTCCTCCCCTCCTGGTACCCAACAATTTATCAAGTTTCATTTCAATTGGATGTAAACTTTTTTAGTAATCATCTGGAAACCAATGCTTGACGCCCGCCTGAACGCACGCCTGTCCGCCAACCCACCTGCCTGCAACACCAAACCAATAGCCGAGTTCAACTTCGTTGCAACTCGGCTAAAAATCAGTCAAGAGAGTAGATATCAAACGGCCTTCTTCAAAACACAAACCTACACTAAGAAACCACGCAATCTATTTCAAAAACTGGGACAACATACTATTCTACAAGTAAAAATCCACACTTAGATAGCACACAGCCTTCAACAAAGAACAGAAACCCTCACTGGAAAAAAACAGCCTTCCACAATGAGCAGATCCAATATAATGATAAGAAACATGTGCAAGAATACCTGATTTGATTAGTCTATAACAAATAGCAGAAGCATATTCTGTAGCATCTTGCTCAGTCTGGAAAAATGAACAGAAATACAATCTTACTCAGTCTGTACAGATTTCAGAGGAACACCTTACTCAGTCTGTAACCATAAGCAGAAACATAGACTGGAACACCTTACTCAGTCTGTAACAATGAGCAGAAACAAAGACTGGACCACCTTACTCAGTCTGTAACAATGAGCAGAAACAAAGACTGGACCATCTTACTCAGTCTGTAACAATGAGCAGAAACAGAGGCTGGAACACCTTACTCAGTCTGTAACAATGAACAGAAACATTCTTGAACACGTTACTCAGTCTGTAACAATGAGCAGAAACAAAGACTGGATCATCTTACTCAGTCTGTAAAAATGAGCAGACACATTCTGAAATTACTCAGTCTGTAACAATGAGCAGAAACACATTCTGGAACACCTAACTCAGTCTGTAACAATGAGCAGAAATATAGACTGGAACACCTTACTCAGTCTGTAACAATGAGCAAATACATTCTGAAATTACTCAGTCTGTAACAATGAGCAGAAACACATTCTGGAACACCTTACTCGGTCTGTAACAAGTGAAGACCCTAAAAGATGTCTCACTCGTCCCTGCTGGCCTCTAAATTGATGTGAAATCTAAGTGAGCTAATCAGAAAAGTGAACATGCTCACTAGACTGTGAAATTGAGGTCAAGTACAAAAGTCACCTGCCAGACTGACATGTACTACCCAAGACCAACCTACATACCAAATATTATCAACCTACCACTTCTAGTTATTTAGAAATGGACTTAAGCAGAAAAACTTAACGTGGCCACTAGACCTTGAAATTGAGGTCAAGGACAAAGGTCACCTGCTAGATTCACATGTACTGCCCAAGACCAACCTACATACCAAATATTATCAACCTACCACTTCTAGTTATTTAGAAATGGACATAAGCAGAAAATTTTAATGTGGCAACTAGACTGTGAAATTGAGGTCAAGGACAAAAGTCACCTACCAGACTGATATTTACTACCCAAGACTAACCTACATACCAAATATTATCAACCTACCACTTCTAGTTATTGAGAAATGGACTTAAGCAGAAAAACTTAACATGGCCACTAGACTGTGAAATTGAGGTCAAGGACAGAAGTCACCTGCCAGACTGACATGTACTACCCAAGACCAACCTACGTACCTACCACTTCTAGTTATTGAGAAATGGACTTAAGCAGAAAAACTTAACGTGGCCACTAGACCGTGAAATTGAGGTCAAGGTGACATAATGTTATGTCCGTCAGGTAGCACTTGATTAGTACTACCACTGGACCAAATATGATGTTCCTACATCAAAGGGTTTTCAAAATATCCTGTATTAAGTAAAAGTTAATGCCGTCGTCATACTTTGCACGCCTATGTCTCGCTTTCCGCAACTTTCGTCGCGGGCGAGATAACAATGAGCAGAAATATAGACTGGAACACCTTACTCAGTCTATAACAATGAGCAGATACATTCTGAAATTACTCAGTCTGTAACAATGAGCAGAAACACATTCTGGAACACCTTACTCAGTCTGTAACAATGAGCAGAAACAGAGACTGGATCACCTTACTCAGTCTGTAAAAATGAGCAGACACATTCTGAAATTACTCAGTCTGTAACAATGAGCAGAAACACATTCTGGAACACCTTACTCAGTCTGTAACAATGAGCAGAAACACATTCTGGAACACCTTACCCAGTCTGTAAAAATGAGCAGACACATTATCTTATACTCAGTCTGTACAGATTTTGGAGGAACACCTGGACAATGAATTCAGTCAGAAAACCTATGACCAGAAACTCACACAGCAGGATGGGTGGTAAGATGTATCAACCTCTATTCAACTGACATGTATAACAAGGCAACTGATACCTAATAGTTAGTTGATGAAAAGTAGGCTATAAAAATCATCTTATCATAATGTCCAAAGAAACATAACTTCAAAAGATCAAATAAAATTGTGCTTATTCTAGTTCATGCCAAGCTAAGAATTAAGGTTTTTAAAAGAAGATACATAGGTACAATCAAAGTAATTATCATAATTTTAAGAATCAAAGCATGTTTAAGTCAGATAATAAATTCCTCGGCAGTTAATACCTTCATTTGAATTTACTACATTTTCTTGTAAGATCTCATAAATACCTACATTTGGTGTTTTTAATTGTTACATAAAAGTGAGCAATTTTACGGTTATAAATCAACATGTACATAAATTTTGCACCTATGATCTCCATGATAAATGTGTTAGTAGCATCTGTATCTACAAGAATGAAAAAACTGTTACAAAAAAAGGCTAATTAACTTTGAATACAATGTTTTGATAAGACAAAATTTTAAATTTATCATCCATTGTAGAGATTTATGAAAAAATTTTGAACATCTTAGTTATTCTTGACTAGAAGTAACTCAAATTTGTCCTTTTCTTTTAATTAGACACAAAATTAATGACCCCTCTTTGTCAAACACATAAATACACAAATGACTCAAATTTGAATAATTTTTGAATATTTTACCCCCATTAATTACATGTAATTATATGCATAGTCAGTTTCAGTACATTATAACAATGTTTATACACTTCTTAAGTTGTTTTCATGCATGCTTTAAGATATTAACGGATGTCAGGTATTAAATTATATTTAAATTTTCATCTTATTCAAACTGTCATATAAGCTGGAAAAAAGTAAAAATCTGAATAATGTTTCAGATTCAATAGCGCTCAGCGACCATAAAATTTTTCAATACAAAAGAAAGCAAAATTGTATTGAAAATGACGTTACATTTTCCACCCTATTACATATATTATATAACATAATGTTAATTCGGTAGTATACTTATGTCAATGTATTTGACCAGTTTATGATGTATACATACTATATAGCGTAATTGAAAATTGATGTTAAATGCCTTTATATGAAATAATACATTAAGTTTTTTTATCTCTTGTTTGTATTTCAATAGAATATAACTCTTCAGCAAAGGAGTATGTACTGTATGAAGCCATGGGAATCATTTGGAAAATTGTGTTGGAAAACATTGGGATACCGAGATTAGAAGACAAAGAAACAATTGATAACAAAACATTGGGACACAGAAATTAAAAGAAAAAGCAACGATGGATGTCATAAAAATAAAAAATACAGAATCAACGAAATAAATATTTCATATTTTCAAAATTCAACTGTTATTTCACGAAAAAACCTTTGTAATGTATTTTCCATTCAGTGCAAACTGTGATAAATTACTGGTAAAAAGTGAAAAAATATAATACTTTATAAATGTCTTGGGAATTTTATCAAGACATTAGAAAACATGAAAATATTTTATGATTTTTTATCAGGGTTTAACTTGTTTCTTTTGAAGAAAAGATTTAGAAATTCAATGTTGTAACAGTTAGGTTATCATCTTATTAAGTGTTTTGCTATCTGAAAAGACAATCTCGATTATGTTGTAATCTCCAAATGAGCAATTCGGTCAAACCAATCTTTTTATAAAAAAATTTTTGGTGGATCAAAGATCTTTTGTGATAAACATTAGTTCTATAGGATATTATATTGGTGTAATTGTCTATTTCAACTAATATCAACATTAATGCAAAAAATAATTCTTCAATATTAAGTCAAATTCTATTTCTAATGAATGTTGCAGGTGGTTCAATCTTGGGAAAATTTACCATCAGGAGCAACTGATGGAGACATTTTTAGGCTACTGAAAAACATGAGAAAATATCATCCCCTTCAATACTATTTGGAGGGGGAGTGGTCTTAATTTAATGTAATCATAGGATGGAACTATTACTTGAAATTCGTAAGATATTCTGCAAAATAACACTCTATCTATGGCAAATGAGCAAAGAAAATATTCACTACTTTTGGCCCCCTTTGTCTCAAGAGTAGTTACATTGTATCCACAGGAACTCCATGAAAATCTCACACATGGCGCTTTTCAGTCCTATTACTATAAAAACAGACATGGTCACAATACCAGCATTCCTTTTAAGCTAAGGAACACTGTGATAAATATAGGGATTAGGACAAAAGTTATAAATTGGAATCAGTGTCAACTGATGCTAATGCATCATGGATTGAAAACAGTCTCACAAGATGGTCCCATGCCACATAATACCGTCATGTAATGTTTTTCTCTTGTTATGTGGCTATTAATTGTTGGTACATGGTTAACATTAAATCAGCACTAAATAAACCATATTTTAGGTCAATGTGGATCATAAAAGATTTTTTTTTTTTCACATTGAGTAACTGTTTGGGAAGCTGAACCCAATTAAGAATATTATGCTACGAAAATATAAGAAATGCACGACATGCGACACCTGTACTATTTAGCATGCATGTTTGCACTCTATGAATGTTCTGCATACTGTGTTTTCAAGCACACAAATATGCAATTTTCATTCATCAAAAACAATTCAAGTAAAATCATATTGTAAAGGACTGCTAATATGATAACTGCCAATCTTAGTTCAGTTTACCCAGGGCATTTTAAAATGAACACCTTCCAATCCCGGGCTTCCAAAGCATTTCCTTGTGAAAACAATTTTTTTCTAATTTTGCTATAATCATTTCTACTTTGTTGTCTAGTCTATCACAATCAAAGGTTTCAATTTCAAACAAAACACTTCTGAAAGCTGTCAGAATAATTTATATGAACTGCACCCACAATGATTCTCCCTAAAAATAATGTTTCATTCATGATATAAAAAATGTCTCACACCTGTACAACATGTTTATTTATATATCATTTTACAAATTACATTCAATATCAATGAAATTTATACATTTGTGGTAAAAAAAATGAAACATTAACTTTTTAAATTCATTTGAGAGTTTATTTGTTTGACCTTTTCTAAGTTTATATTTCATAGACCCAATAAAATTAATACCTACTACAAAAGTTAATAATGTACAAAAATAAAAAAAAAATTCTCCCATCAATGGAGGTCAGTTACCTATTAGAATTTGTAATGTACATTTCGTTTGAAATAAAACCTATTGTATCTTTCATCCATTATCATATAACAGGGGTTCCTTTTATTTTCTTAGGTAACTAATTTCAAAATAAACCTGCTATAAAATGGGTCTACCCAACCCATTTACATGTTTTATATATGGGCTGTCTGTTTGGGATTTAAACAGTATCCATATATTTCCTAGACAAGGAGTAATGGAATGTCTGCAAAATAAGTGCTCATTATATTGGAAGGCTGAATTTTGAGTGTTTGGTTTTTTTTCCTTTCTTTTTTTTTCGTTTCATTTTAAAGAGGTGATGTCCAATAGTGGATCCATAATTTTTCATTATTTACAAATTTTCTGATTCTCAAACTCCTAAAAAATGAAGCTTATGTGGGTAAGCAGGAATAACCCTGTTTTGTCTGTCTGTCCATCATCTCCTATCTGAAGTGTTGGATTTCCATAAAACTTTACCTACAGATTATAACACAGAAATTTGAGATGGGAAAGAAAGAAAGGACATGCTAGATACTGATGGCTGAAAAAGCTGTTACTTAAACAAACATATTTGCCAAATTTTATATTTCTATCAAGGAGGCTATTTTTTCAATTTCATTTATCATGTAACAATTTAATTATCACCTTTTCATCACAGAAAATTGAAATGAAAATTAAATCCTATGATTATTTAACTTTATTACAAAGATCATAATCTCTAAGAACTGCCTAAAACTTATAATCTTGTTTATCAATGATAACAGTATCTTTTATCTACATACTTAGACCAACAAGTACTGACATTCAATTGGTATTTGACTAAATGTCAGAACAACTCCTTTATTTTGACATTTTAACTTTTTTTTTAGATATGTTAAAAATTAGATGAATTTTTGAAGGAATTATTTGTATATAATATTTTGGCAATACTAAATCCATCAAATTCCACTTGAAAGGTTAACTGGTGTCATAAAAAAATTCTAACAAAAAGTCTTCAAATAAGCTGTTTGAACAAAATAAATCATATTGAAAAGGTATTGCGAAACTTAATCATAGAAAACATGAAAAATTTACAAAATTACGTAATTTCTTACATTTCAGGAATATATTCAAGCTTACTGTAAACTTTGTAGAAGTGGAAGGAATTCAATGTCAAGGCTATAATTTGTAACCCTTTTTCATAGCCTTTTTGGCTAAAATAGTTCATTTGTTTTCTTGATTTTAGTTGCTTGATTCAATCTTTTGAATTAAAAATACATGTAGAGCCAAATTTATGCAAAAGAATTATTTTCTATTTTAGATATATGCCATTAGCAGTCACACTTCAAGACACAGTTTAAAAAAAAATGGCCATGAAAAAATTAAGATGAGCACAAATGCTCACTTTTAATACCCCTGCTCTCAACTTTCAGCATCTTATACCTAATATGTTTAAATCAGCATACTATAACTGTTGCATGAAAATACCAAACTTTTTTACAAAGTCTAAAATTTGAATCATTTACCATTACAGAGAAAATGGAGGAATATGCCCACAGGACACAGATATCCCAAAAAACCTTTAAATAAAAACCCCTAAATCATGTGACAGAGCTTGGTTGTAACCCAATGAAGGATATTCAAGTTATCATCCAGAAACCAAAATTTGCTTAAAATCTTAGTCTATTCTTAGCCACTGCAACATTGACCTTGAAGGAAACATCCCTAAAATTAAAAGGGCTCATGCAATAAACAAACAAGTAATAAGTATGATCAAGTTTGGTTTAGATCTGATAAAGGACACTCTAAAAAGTTATCATCTGGAAACTAAAGTCTTCTTTAAATTTTTGTCTAGTTTTAGCTGCTTTGACCTTGACCTTGGAAATTGATACGATTCTGTCTCATGTGATAAGTAAGCATGTAATCAATTTTACCCAATGAAGGATACTCAAGTTATCAACCTGAAACAAAAATTTGCTTAAAATTGTAGTCTTTTCTTAGCCACTGTGACCTTGATCTTGAGTGTAGCATCCCTAAAATTAATAGGGTTCTGTCTAGTATAATAAGTGCTAATAAGTAACAGAAGTGACCAGTTTTTGTCAGTCCTCCCAAAATACATTTTAAATTTGGTGGACATTGAGTCTGGCACCCTTTTATCGCTTATATGATCGACCAAAAGGTCATCAGACCTAAAACTTTCCTAGCCTCTTATTATCGTAGATTTCCTGATTACCATCAAGTTTTTCCAAATTCGGTTTATCAATAACTTCCTATTTGGTAAGTGGTAGTCAATTTTATCAATTTGAAGGAAGATTTTTTACAGAAACCATATGTTGTCTTTTTTGCAGCCCTTAACCTCATTTCTAGTGGTTTGGTTTACGAATATTGAGAGACTTTCAAATCTACATTCTACCCATTTTTACCAGTCCTTCTGAATATGTACGTTTTGTCCATCAGACCCATGCATTTAGGTGAAGACTGTTATGGTTTGGATCTGACCAAGATCATACTCAAATTATCAGTTATCATCTAGAAACAATTTTTTTTTTAATTTACGTCTACTTTTAGCAACATTGGCCTTGACCTGGTGAGTTTCAACCCTTATAAATAGAGTTCTGTCTTGTGTAATAAGTAAGCATTTAACCAAGTTTGGTTTTGATCTGATGGAGGATACTGAAGTCATCATCCAGAATCCAAGATTGATGGACACACAAGTATAAATGGAAGGATGTACATACAGATATACGGATAAAATGAAACCTGAATGCCCTCCCTTTCCCATGACATGTCGTCATACATAGTTTGTGACAAAATTTCACAATTTTGTGTCCTTTATCATGACTGAGAAAACTTGACAAAAAAGTGATGGACCAGCATACAGATTGAAGAATTGACAGGAGACTGACAAAGGCAACAAAGTATCTGCTTGAAGTTGGGACATAATGAAATTCAATTATATGCAACTAATCTAAGAGATCATGGATACCATATTAATTTTCACCTTTTTTTGGTCATATGTCCACTATGTCTAGATACATGGTAAACATAATAACACCCTGTTCTTTGATTATTGTCCACTATGTCTAGACACATGGTAAACATAATAACTCTCTGGTCTTTGATTATTGTCCTAAGACGTCAGAATAGTGTTTAGACCAATATCATACCAGAAATACTAAGTTTGTAATCACAAATGGTCAGTCTTATGTCAAAGGGCCTTTATCAAATACAAATACTGCAAAATCACTTCCTTCATAATTCTAAATACTTCTAATTAGCCAATGAAACCAATCAAATGAGTCAAATGAAAAAGATGTGTCATATATCTGTTTCATATTAAAGTGACAAAATCACACACATGGCTTCGCCCAGTAATCTTTCGATCAAAATGCTAACTACTCCGCCTCAAATTTTCCTTTCGATGAAAGTCACTGATTACATACAAAGAATAAAAGCCAAAAATGATGTGTATTGTATAATAATGGCTTTCACATGTATTATTATGTTGTTAGTATGTTTCTTATCTGATCAACTTCCATTGTTATATAACTCTGTGAAAATGAACCTGCATAGTTTTATTAAGATCTCCAGCATCAAATTTCTAAACTGCTAATTTTTGCAGCCCGAGATGTCCAGTAACAATTTTCAAAACTGCTAAATTTGGCAGTTGAAGATCTTAATTATAAATTTTCACAGCTGCTAATTTTGCAGTTGGAAGATTTCCATTATAAATTTCCCAGCTGCTAATTTTTGCAGTTGAAGATCTCCGGTATCAATTTTCCCAGCTGATAATTTTTGGCAGTTCAAGATCTCCAGTATCAATTTTCCCAGCTGCTAATTTTTGGCAGTTCAAGATATCCAGTTACAATTTTCACAACTTCTAATTTTTGCAGTTGAAGATCTCCAATTACAATTTTCACACCTGCTAATTTTTACAGTTGAAGATCTCCAGTATCAATTTTCCCAGCTGCTAATTTTTGCAGTTGAAGATCTCCAGTTACAATTTTCACATCTTCTAATTTTTGCAGTCGAAGATCACAAATTACAATATATACATCTGCTAATTTTTGCAGTTGAAGATCCCCAATTACAATTTTCACAGCTGCTAATTTTTGCAGTTGAAGATCTCCGGTATCAACTTTCACAGCTGCTAATTTTTGCTGTTGAAGATCTCCAATTACAATTTTCACAGCTACTAATTTTCGCAGTTGAAGATCTCCGGTATCAATTTTCACAGCTGCTAATTTTTGCAGTTGAAGATCTCCAGTATCAATTTTCCCAGCTGCTAATTTTTGCAGCTGAAGATCTCCAATTACAATTTTCACAGCTGCTAATTTTTGCAGTAGAAGATCTCCGGTATCAATTTTCACAGTTGAAGATCTCCGGTATCAACTTTCACAGCTGCTAATTTTTGCAGTTGAAGATCTCCAGTGTATTGCAGCTGAAGATCTTCTCTAGTATCAATTTTCACCGCTTCATTGAGACTTTAACAATCTGAATACACAAGAATGTTTGTTTACTTTACATATGCAATAAAAGTCACAGTGCAGTTCCTGTGATCATACCATGGTTGTAACAGATTTGTTTCCAAAATAAAATAACAATAACATACTATTTCTGTTAGTATATTTTGGCAAGCTCATTTGACACTGTACATTACTGTAATTATTAAATTAATTATCAAGCCAACAAAGTAATAGTTTCTACACAGATAACTAAATCTATACCATCTTGCCAAATACCTAAATTTTTGTCTTGCAAGCAATAAAGTGATCAAAAGTCATTTCTTGTACCTTTCCCTGTTCTGTATAATTTCCCTTTTACTTTAAACCCATACTACAAGCATTTCTTTATTCAGTTCCAATGTTTTTGGTCAGAAATACAATCACAACAATTTCCAAATTTCAGGGGAAATAACTCTCTGGAGATTTATTATGGTATGAATGCAGCATACTGAAGAGGATTCTTTTGAAATAAATCTATATTTTTTTGCTTATTTAAACACGGTCTTAGGTTCACAGAATTTCAAAGTTTCCATGGGAAGAACATTCAATTTAACTCAAAATCTGACGGAATCTGATTCATTCAAACATCCCAGTTTTGATCTTTTTAGCTAGGTACAAGTGGTATAATTCTGCAATGAATTTCATCCCTTCAGTTCTCCCAAAGTCCAACTTGGTCAAAATTATATAAATAATTGTTCTATATCAAATCAACAATTAAACATGACCAAATAAGTGCATCAAAAACTGAATACACATCCATAACTTAATTACCACAAAAATTGCTTCAAAACCTAGACTCACTGAACAAGCTTCCTTCTTATCTTTAGTCGAAAATAATTGCATCAAAAAACTGAATACACATCCATAACTTATTACCACATTTCAAATTGTATTCAAATCCGAGACTCTCTAAAAATGCTTCCTTTATATCTTTAGCTCTATATTGTTTTGGAAAAACACTTGAGAATTTTAAAACGATTGTTATCAACAACTTAAGTAAAATACGGAGATTATTTAAGTCAAGGACACTTATTTATAAAACAAAATGTTGTGATCTTTTCAAACACCATCTGATGTAACAAGTAATTTGTAGTCGTAGTGGTTCCTATATAATCCATGAATGTGTTCTTAAGGGTACCAGATTTATTTTAATAATGAATGAAATATATGTCTAAACTTGATGCCTTATAAATGAGGTTTTACGAACATGTGCAAAATTAAGAAGTTTACAGAAATATAATTAAGTAAAGTTCTAGGTCTTATAGATTCGGCAACTGATCACATCTCAATCTTCTTCTGCAAAAATTCTATCTTTGGAAGTTTGCATCAAAAAGTATTATATGGTAGGATTACATGTAAGGACAACAGCATGATAAGCATATAGCAAGATGATGTACAAAAATTTAATCAAAGCAATGAATAAGAAAATGTGGTCATAGTAACTGACTTGAATCAATTTTTGCTTCTTTGTCAACATACTTGTGAAACACCTATCGGTAAATTGAGCAAGCTTGTTTACAAAACATATAAATTGTATGCAAAAAGTCTAACAGGCACAGACGAAACAACATTCTGAATCCTTCTAAAATAGGGTCTGTTAGTCTCATAATGTGACCCTTGACAATTCGAGATAAATTTGCCAAAACATGATGTTGCAGCATTATGACGTCCAAATTCGTAATTGAAACATCATATGTTTTTAATGCAACTTCCTGGTGTTTTTGATTGTTAGTTGCAATTCTGCTGCTGTATAACATTGGCTGTTTGCTAGATATCAGCAGCCATCATGATGGAACCCAATAAACTGTGTGAACATATCCAGTGTGACTATTGGTTCAGGCTATACTAAAAAGAGTTGTTCACTGATGTATGATTGAGGGGTCAAGAATATCATTTGGGGTGAAATGGGAATTTACTCATATAAAGAAAAGCATATAATATAAAAAATAGCAAGAGGCTAGGGCTACTGGTTCAGGCTGGTTCAGACTGGAAACATATATCACAGCTTGAGATTTTGTTACATTCAGTATTTGTAGGTGTTGTTTAAACCTTGTCTTTCATTTTGTTTTCTTTATCTTCTGATAAATAAAAATCTGATACTCCTCTCAACACTTGTAACAACCAAGTATGGAATTACAATAAGAAACACTCTTACTTTAATTAAAACCATGAAAAAAATTAGAACAATTTGATTTTTGAAAGATAATATCACAAAGTGAACGACAGAGAATGATATTGTATATCAAATGTACAACTACAGGTCTAAAAATTATAAGCATATCTCAGGAATTTATGTTTGATGACACCACTCAGTTTGTATCAGATTTGGCCTCAATGTAAAACTGAAGATATGAAAGGAAGTGAGATCAAAGTTGATATCTCATTTATAATGAAGAAAGCAGACATCAGAGGGGGAACAGATACATGTATAAGAGGTAGTGAGATCAAAGGTGTGATATCTCATTTATAATGCAGATCACCAGATATTTGAATAAGCAATTATAAATTGAAGTGAGATCAAATGTGATACCTGATTAATAATGAAGATGACAGTAGATATCACATGAGCAGATATAAAACAAAGACATGAGATCATTTATAATGCAGAACAGTGGGCAGATATAAAACAAAGACATGAGATCATTTATAATGCAGAACAGTGGGCAGATATAAAACAAAGACATGAGATCATTTATAATGCAGAACAGTGGGCAGATATAAAACAAAGACATGAGATCATTTATAATGCAGAACAGTGGGCAGATATAAAACAAAGAAAGTGA
>MJUU01043267.1:184791-211154 GCA_002080025.1 Modiolus philippinarum
AATATTCACCGAGCCGTAGGCGAGGTGAATATACATTTTTGAGGGTTGATAAATCACGATGGCGACTTATTACAAAGTCAGTAATTGATTTATTACATGAATAAAAGTGGGCACTCTCAACTTCTTTAGTACCAAAATATTTTTACTTGAAATATGTAAAATTTTAAAAATTAACAAATATTTTTATTTTCACAAAAAGATAAAAAAAATAAAAACTGAATTCAATTACTGGCGAAATAAAAAATTGACAAATATATTTTATTGAGCTATTAATACGAAACAAACAATCAGAACAATACAATTTGTCGTTGTTTCATTCTACTTTCGTTTTCTATTTTTAGGGTAAAACCGTGCACTATCACATTCAGCATGACCGCTAAAAATTCCGCTTGACCGCTGTTGGCCTATTTTTAGAATGTAACCCTAGAAATATCACAATTTAACATGACCCGAAAGTGACTTAAAGACCAATCAGAAAACAGGAAAAATCTATTCATGTAATAATAAGCATACATCATATTGCCTTTTGTGGACCAGATGAATAAGCAGAAAATAATTTTTTTCAACATTAACATGAGGCCTCAGAACAGGTTGTTTGACTGAGACTATTAGCTATCAGTTCAAGTTGCATTACATTTACTGATCAGAAATCATTGATGCATGACTAGTAGTATGGACCTTGTATCCATATTGTTCTAGTATCTCAGATATGAAGGAATAATGCAGACTTACATCTAAGTCATTCATATTTGAAATGTAGGTCAAATAAATCTTTCTTTGATTAAACCTCTGATGACTAAACAAGATCCTTAAAAGAATATTCCTCAATGCTTTTCAATCTAACATTACACTTATGCATGAAATTAAGATCTAGGTGACCAAATATCTATCTGCATATCTGCAACCTGAAAAAATTTTTCTGAAGTCACATAAATCATAAGCCGAGTCATTCATGCATGACTAAAATTCTATGGTGAGCCAGTTTTTAGTGCCATCAAAGATATGTCAATTGAACCAAAAAAAAACATCTGACTATCAAGGACCTTTACACATCATATTTCACATCTTACACCATCATTTTATCTGGATTTTATTCATTCCAAAAAATAACTGATACACCTCTAAAAGACTAAATGTATCTCTTTTAAAAAAAAGGTCTGTTAGTTCACTTTGAAAGGACATAGGGGCAAAGAAGTCCAAGGCTTACACGGTGGCCAAGATTTACAGTCTACCTTAAAGGAATGTGAAAATCATTTCAATTTGAATGAAAGAGACCAAATTGTGGTTTTGTCAACTCCAGTCAATTAGAACATGTTGCTAGTTTTCCAAACCACAAGAATATTACATGCTGGTAGTTCCATTAAAAGATGCTTCAACAGTTAACAGTACTGTGAAGATATAAGTAGCATGGACCATTTGTCAAATTTCAAGGATTCTTTCATAAAAATTATGTCATTCATTTTTTTTCTCTTATTTTGATGTCAATTTGTTTTCTCTTCAAATAAAAACCTATTTCTGCACTTAAAACTCACTGTGGTAGAAACTAAGTAACCTCAATTTCTAATATTCCAAATTATTAGTCACTGTGGGAAAGTGACTTTGTCAAAGTACTAACCACTTTATTGATGACGTTAAAGGATTATCTGTGTCCCTCTATTTACCATGATTTTCATTGTGTAATAAGAATTGTCTTATTAACATTTTCAAAAGATGAATAACAAAAATTTGAATGTAATAAGGAGAGAAAGTGGGTACATGGTGTCTTAGAAAGTGACCCAAAACAAGTACACAAAAATGTCATTCCACTACAAAATATGAGGAAAATACAAACATTTTCAACTACAATTGAGAAGATTTTGAAAATGAAATACTGTGGAAGTACTTTTATTCGTGGACATCAAATTTCGTGGTTTTAATAAATATTTCTATTTCGAGGGTACCTAAATTCGTGGTTTCAAACTTTGTTCTTTCAAACTCTTTGGCAAAATGCATTTTGTTGGGAACTTAATTTCGTGGTTTTATCGAATCATGAAATCCACGAAAATTCAACCCAATGAAAAATAGTACTTTCACAGTACTTTGGGACAAGTTCTGGGGGGCAATAAGCCATGCCTTTTTAATCTCAATATGATAAGTTATATACTAGAAAATGTATCCATATGACATGAGTACCTTACCAACAGACCTTTATGATAAGTTATATACTAGAAAATGTATCCATATGATATGAGTACCTTACCAACAGACCTTTATGATAAGTTATATACTAGAAAATGTATCCATATGACATGAGTACCTTACCAACAGACCTTTATGATAAGCTATATACTAGAAAATGTATCCATATGACATAAGTACCTTACCAACAGACCTTTATGATAAGTTATATACTAGAAAATGTATTCATATGACATGAGTACCTTACCAACAGACCTTTAGCAAGATTTCAGCTAAGACGATCAAGTATAAAATTCTAGTTCAGGTTCTATGATCAGGTAGTGCAATTCAACAGAATTGACATGGACCTAAATGCACAACTTGACCCGAGTGACTCAAGCATAAAATATAGGTAAAACCTAGTGAAATTTGCAGGCCTAATCATGTCCAGCTACCACTGTTGTATCACATATAGTTTCTGAGAAAACTAAATTCAAAACACAGCAAAAATAAAAATTGAAAAGCATGAAAGACAGGTCAAAAGGACAATTCACCTTACTCTACAGGTTGCCTTATAATTACTTGTTATGCCGCCACATAATAAAACTGCTGACAAAAATTTAGCAATAGGGTACAAGATACAGGATTTAACATTGAACAAATGCTCATTACATTTTTCGTCAAACAAGTTTTATTCTATTAACAAAATCATTTATAAATGCTGATTTTCGATTTTTCTTTACTTATACTGAATATAAATCGGCAATAAGAGTAATGATATTTGCAGACGTGTCATCTAAAATCTGTAGACAAATCCGTAACCAATGGTATTAAGATTTATAAGGCTATATAAACCCTACTAAAATTACTTTATTGTAATGTATAAACTGACCACAAGGCAAAATGTCAAAAGGTCCAATTTAGATAATAATGTACAAAACCAGACATGAAATTCTGATGTAAATTACAAATTCATTACATATCATATACTACATTACAATAAACATGAAATACAATTTACTTTTGAATGATAACATTGAAGAGGGTTAATATTTTATGACATTTAAAGAAATCACCATTTGTACATACAGGTACAAGGCATGTTAAAATCAACAGTTGGTTAAAGCCTTTGTCACTGATGGGGTACTATCCATTATAGATAATAGCTATCTATTATAATCCTGGATAAACAGGTGGGAATATGATGGACATTTTTAAAGGGGTCTCAAACAGGTGATAGATACCAGCGTAACATACAAAATGGACATTTAAAACCAGAGGCTCTTTCACTGGCTACTGTTCTACCGATAATAAGATTTACCAACAGGGTTCAATTTAATATCTGAGGTTGCCACTGTTTTATTTTAATGATTGGTAAAAAAATCATACACTCTGTAATTACCATCATGTTACAATGAATAGTTATTATCAACCTGATGTATAAAGGGGTTTAACAAATTTAGTAATTGTATATGATTTTTTGATATAGGGTCAAATGTTGACCAAAGATCTGTTGTGGTGGCCATCTTGAATTTATGATCGGTACTCAAATATCACATTTAGTAAGGTCATCATGTTACAATGCATTGTTAATATCAACTTGATGTATGAAATGGTTTTCAAGAAAATACACATCTATTGATAACATTTGTGTATCCAACAATGTCAGTTTTCCACAATTATTCATCAATTATCTAAGGAAAAACATTCACTGCCCAATTTTTACTCTCCCAACCACTGGCAAAGAGATAAGTAAAACAAAGGCTGACAACACAGATTTGTCAACTCTTTCAACTCCTTGAAAAACCTAAAATATATTAGATGGACATTTCAGTATGATAAATCAAGCTTTAGCAGCATTTCCTACAAAGTATTACTAGACTAAAATTTGGAAATAAATGTCAATTTTCTGATCACATCTACCGTATTGGTTTAGACAATTGTAAATGACAAAAACAAATGCTGCCAATAAACAATAAAAGTACTGTAAAAATCTTTCTACTGAAAAACTTATCAAACACACCCTGTTTTTAGTAAATATCTGACATGAACTGACTGCAAGATTAATGTCTGAGCATCATATCAAAGTCAGAAATTCTACTGTTAAATTTGGCTTTATAATATGATATACCCCTTTTCTCAATCAGTCTTTGTTATATATTATTTATGATTAATTATTCCTGAACCTCCATGTAGTACTTTTTCAATTCTATTTCGAAAAATTAATGGTTTATGTAAATATCATTAGAAGTTTGGAATATGCTCCTTGAGACAAGGCATGTTTCAAAAAATTTTTGCTTTTTCAGCAGTTTTTGGCTTTGAGCCTTACTGATGATTCATAATTATATAACAAGTAGATTTAATGCAGATATTGGGATGTTACACTAGTACTATTGATGTTGTATTATTTGAGACAAAAATGCCTTCAGGACATTTCAACTCTTAAACAAATAATTAACATGATTAAGATGATAATTTGATTAGTTAAACGTCCAATGAGCAATATTTCATCTACATTATTGCTGCTAATTTTATCTTTTAAATTTAGATTGCATGATTTTAATAGACATTAGTACTTTTATTTATTTGGCTGAATGTTTATTGTGCTTAGCTATTATAGTGCTGCCTCTTAATTTACTTGCTTACAGCTTTTATGTTTTATTTGTGCTTGCTTTTTACCCTAATATGCCTATGTTTTAAATGTATGCTTTGTTTATGTCTATGTATTGTGTATGTAATGTGTGATTGTTATGTGTCGGTTTCAAAAGCTCGTGAGAGCTTATGTTGTAATGTTATGTATTGTACCGACGTTAAATAAAGCTTTTTGTATTTGTATCAGGACGAGAACAAGTTAATCAATTCAAAAAATGTAAGTAAAAGAAGATAGAAACAAAGGTAGAAGGGACAACCATGGCAATGACTTTCGATTGCCACTGGAAAAGGAGAGAAATGGGTTGGAGCAGGAGTGTCTGCTCTCTTTAGGTCTAAGTTCTTATCAAGAAAACATGAAAAATGGGTAACTTGACAAATACAGAGTTATAAAGATGATATTCCATATTTACACATAAAGGGAAGTAACTCTGAATAAATATTAATCATTTATTTTTTAGTCACCACCATAATCATGCCCTCAACTTACTGTAATGTGTCCAAAGATTTTTACATGCAAGCAAAATGATTCTCATAGGCTTAATGAGGATTGGTGATGTATACAGTAGCACTTACTTTTTATATTAATTAATTTCAATTTGAGAAAGTTTTCTATTAAATTTTTATAAAATTTTTACTTATAGAACTATTTTATATATAGAATAATGGTAGTTTTGAAGGTCGAGACAGAAAATATCACTGTATCGCAGCGAGTCCGATAGGACGAGCTGTGATACTAGTGATATTTTCTGTCGAGACCTTCAAAACTACCATTATTGTTTTTATCGGCAACATTGTAAGAGTAATGATGTCAATTTCATGACGTCATTGCCTGATATTTTCTTGTATCAGGTCAGTACGGAGATACTGACAATATCAGTCAGTAAGATCAAAGAGAAAATGAACATATTGCTGATAAATAGATGTACACATCATACATCTTGGTCCAAATTAAAATAATCAGTATTAATAATTGGTATATGACTGTTATCAGGAATCAGTGTGAAAAATTGGTTTATGATGTGACCTGTTCTGTGACCTGAATCAATGTGAATAATTGATTTATGGTAAGATCTAATGTGTAATCTAGAATTAGGGTTAATTATTGTTTTATGATCAGACTTCTTGTATTAACATGAACCAGTTTGCATACTTGGTTTATGAGTAGACTTGTTTGTTAATAACTGTGAAAATCGGTTTCTGGTTAAAGCTGTTGTGTTAACAGGAATCAGTGTGAATAATTGGTTAATGATATTGTCCATTGTGTATGACCTTACCAGTCTACCTGTTCCTATTGTGTAACCAATTTAACAATTTGATTATTCTTTTCACATTATTTTTTTGACCAACTGGTATTGCTGGACTACAACATATATTGGAAAAAGTTTTTGGTGGATTGCTATTGTTAACTAATCAACACACTCAGTGTCCTTTTGAATTGTTCAACAATACTATTGTATATCAATCTGTAATAGCCTGGGGAGGTTTTACCTTGAAAATGTATTACAATGTGCCATAAAAAGATATATAAATCTACTCAATTTATGGAATGAAAAAATACAACTAAATCAAATTCCCTTTATTTATATCACAATATTTATTTTTAAATGATGTAATTTTAATAATTTGATAAGGAGCATTCTTTTTTCATTAAATATAAACTCTATATAGTCCTTATTTCAATCAACAAATCAAGGTAAAACCTCCCCAGGCTATTACAGATTGATATACAATAGTATTGTTGAACAATTCAAAAGGACACTGAGTGTGTTGATTAGTTAACAATAGCAATCCACCAAAAACTTTTTCCAATATATGTTGTAGTATCGCTATACCAATGGGTCAAAAATATAATGTGAACAGAATAATCAAGTTGTTAAATTGGTTACACAATAGGAACAGGTAGACCGGTAAGGTCATACACAATGGACTATAACATCTAAGGCGTTAACAAGAATCAGTGTTACCAGGTAATTATTGGGTTATGATTAGATCTGTTGTGTTAATAAAAATCAGTGTGAATAATTTGTTCTATCAGGCATGCTGTGTTACCAATCTGTGAATAATTGGTCTATGATTAGATTTGGTGTGTTAATCATGTCAGACTATAGCAGTATACAACCTTGCAGATAATGATCAGAACTGGGTTGCATAAACAACAATTGAAGTTATCTGATGTGTTAATTCTAAACAATAAAATCAACTGTTCAATGGTTACATTGGCACATATTCTAATACCAGTGTGAATCACCATAGATGACGATAAAAGGTACAATGATAACATTAATACATGTGTTAACAGAGCTCAAGTCACTGTGGATAATTACTGGCTGTTAATACATTATTATTGCAACTGATTGTACTTTTTATTATGACGGATTTCCCTGATCATTAACATATTTTATTTGCAATCAAGCTTCTATAGAATTCCATTGTATACCACTTTGTCTTCACTGGAGTATCAAGGTTGAGCCCTTCAGGCAGTACAAATTGAAATACAATCGAATTTTATAGAAGCTTGATTGCTTGATGAGCAGACAAAAGACAGGAGTTTAGAAGGGGTTGTTATAGGTGTTACTAGAGGAATATTGGTATGTTCATTGAAGAATTGCAAATAAAATATGTTAATGATCCGGGAAATCCGTCATAAGACCTGCAGATTTTGGTTTTGCAATGCAACAATTTCATTTATCCTTCTTTTTAATAAGTTCTGAAGTCACCCATTCCATGATGAAATTAGAAACTTTTAGCAGAAGACAGAGAAATTGAAATGGTGGGACTGACAAAAACATTTTTAGTACCATATAGAACTACAAGAACATTTATCACAGGGCTATAAGGGTCCGAAAATACCTGATTTCTGTTATTAAAGAACAGGTAATTCTCATTTAAAAGTTTCAAAATGCAACTAAACATGATCATTGTTTCTCAATAATAAAATATGTCTTTACTTGGTACAGTAAAAATTTATTTCCTTTTTGTGCATTTATTCAATATTTCTTCAGGAAAACAATTTCTATTTTGATTTTAGAAAAAGATTATTACAATTAATATATTCATTAGATAGTATCATTACAAACCACTAATTTATTGAATAGGGTCTTTCATGGTGTAGTTATAGCCTGTTTAAGGATAGCTAATTGTCACTAATTACTACTGTTAAGTTTGCCAACATTTTGCAAAATACATTATCATGTCTTCCTACACTTAAGGCATGGATGCTAAAGATATCCACAATAGACATAACAAGTGATTAGCTGATGAAATAAAATCTCAAAGTTATAAAAATTGAGAATATGGAAATTAATATATGAATCATTATTTGGATCTTTCACACATTTTGTAAAAAAGATCTATAATGTTAAACTGAAATATAAATTTGTATATTTCCCAATAAATAATATAACCACAAATAAAATTTCTGGTATGAAATGGAACCTCACTTAAGTTCATACACCATAGATCATGTGAATTGCATTACACCACCAATGATATGACCTACATTACACCATAATATAATATAAACCATCCTACACCATTACACCATAGTAAATTTGAACATTACACCATTATACCATAGATATTGCGAAATACATTACACCATGGATAATGTGAACTACATAACACAATAAATAATTTGAACCACATTACACAATGGATAATGTGAACTGCATTATACCATGGATAATGTGAACTTTATTACACAATGGATAATGTGCACTAGATTACACAATGGATAATGTGAACTGCATTATACCATGGATAATGTGAACTTCATTACACAATAGATAATGTCAACTACATTATACCATGGATAATGTTAACCACATTACCCCACAGATAAAATGAACCGCATTACACCATAGATAATGAGAACCACACGACACCATGGATAAAATGAACCACATGATACCATGGATAAAATGAACCACATGACACCATTGATAAAATAAACCACATGAAACCATGGGTAATATATACTGCATTACACCATGGATATTGAATGTGGATTTTTTTAAAGTGGGCAAACTAGAAATTGTGAGCAGGTTTGCCGCCAGTTGGAAAACTAGTATCACAGGAAAAGATCTCTGAATGCGTTTTCCAATAGTGTTCAATGTTCGATGAGCTAAGCACTTACAGAAGGGACCATTCAAGGACTATTGGAACAAAGTTTGGCTCAAGTTGGCTTAGTGGCTTCAAAGGAGTAGATCTTTGAATACTTTATACCCCTAGGGTAAATGTTAGACTGTGACCAAGATGTTTCTTAGAAGGTCTTTGAAGGAAAAGGTGTTTTCAATAGAGTTCAAAGATCAAACTATGTTCCCTGCTGGTGACCGTCTTTGATAGAGTACAGACTTGCCAAATATATTACTGAAAGGCAAATTACCAGGGACTATTGTGACCAATTTTGGTTACATTAGCCCAGTGGTTTCAGAAGAGAAGAGCTTTGAATGAAAAGTTAACAATGGATGGATGGACAACAGATGAACGATTATAAACACCATGTGATGTCAAATGCTCTTACTGGCATAGCCAGACAAGCTAAAAAAAAGGCCACAGGTACAATCAAAAAGTTAATAATCTGGACATAACTTTGTCTGTAAAAATATTTAATTTGACATTCAGGACAAAGTTCAAGGTCAAGGGTCAACCAGAATGGTACATGACACATCGTACTTAAGTTATCTATCTGCAAGCCTATCTCAAAAGACAAAGATGTTTTAGCAAGAACGCAACACGTTTTCAGATGGATGAACACAAATTACTAAAGGGAATCTGATACTTTCTGTGGTGCCAAACAAAATATTAATACTGGTTTGTATATTCACAAGACCTTTTTAAATCCTATTTTACTGTTTAAAAGGGTCTGCAGGTCTTTTCAGTGACATTGAGAATTCATAACATAGCAAAAATGTCAAACTGTCTCAAAATAATCGACTCACAATTTTGTTTGAAACTTTCAGATTTATATACCTTGACTTAAGACCCAATTGCTTATTATTCTTAATCTAATTATAGTAATATTCAACACTCAAACGATTAACAGAAAACCACCAGAAAATCAAAAGTTATGAATATTCAATTACACACTTTGTTTTATTAAATTATTTTACATTTACATAACTTCAAGCATTTCATGAGCACATACTTAAGAATTTCATTATTAATCATGAGAAAATTGCATGTTGACATGTGTCTGCATGTATTACAAGATAAGTTTCCATGGTGTCAAAATTGTTACCATGTTTTTATGCCTGTGTTATAGTTAGAAATGAGAAAGTTGGTTTCATTTAATTCAATCAAACACTTCAGTATCTAAAGCTGTATAAATAAAATTTTAAATGGGAGCCTAATAAAAATAAATAGTAAAATTAAACAATCAAATAAAAAATAAATATCATTTAAGGCAGTACTGGAGTTTAAAACTGTGCATCATTCTTGCACATGTGACAACAAAAGGAATTCATTTTGGTAATTTTGGCAAAATAATTGATGATGTCTTATAAATCAAGTATGCCAACCATGCAGAATATTGAACCTTTTCAGCAAACTCCTGTTCTATTTAGGAGAAATAATTTTTATAGAAATGATAGGAAAAAATCAGTTTTTTGTCATTTATTCAAAAATAAGTTGGGTGACCCACAATTTTTTGTTATGGAAATCAAGGCAAGTATATTAGCTAAAAATTTGCAAAATTAAAAAAAAAATGATGTAACTAAAGAAATTAAAATTTTGTCGAAATTCACTTATTTTGCCCATCATTTCAACCAAATTAACTGATTTTTACGTGACAGATTTAATACTTATATGGCCAGTGACCCCCAATTTTAATTTTGTATAGTCTAATACTAAAGTGTAAGTCATTAAAATATCATAAAATTCTATCTGACAGTTTTTAGACCCCCGTACCACCTTAATTCATGCAAAGAACAGTTTGAGCAGACAGGTTATGCCCATGCCCCTTACTCACTGCCAAGTGAAGTACTCAGGTCAAAATCCGTTCACAGTATACCAAGTCCGAATATGATCTTGAATCTGAACTAGCTAGGGTAACACTTCAATTTCAAGAAAATATTTTTAGGCATAAATAATATATGTCATGCCAAAGATTCTACAATATGATTATGAAGCAGCAGAAAAAGGAGGAGAGTACTCCCTATAAGAATGGTGTTTTAGGGAGATTTTTGTCTCTGTAAAAAACACATCATGCCCCTAAAAGTGAATAGGTTTTTCTTTTATTTTCATTTGCTTTTGACATAAAGAAGATATTTTCTTCCACTCTCAAAATTACTGCAAGACTTACCGGGTATTTTCAACCGTTCTACTAACCAACTTAAACTTTCACATTGGCAATACTATCATGACTATCTCAAACAATTTAGTGAAGCATCAAATTTACAAAGCCTTTAGAAATGTAGAAAATGAAATAATAAGTCAATAGTACAGGTATTACATAGATAGACCGAGAAATCTTGTGTGCCAATGATAGCTAGAAACACCCTGCTCTACAATCCAAGTACCAAAACAGAACCTGGACAGGACAGGTCCGAACCTAGCACAATAAGGTATGATCATACAAAGTATGAGACAAGTTTCCAGATTTGAATCATTTACCAATACTGAGAAAAGTAGTTTCATGAAAAATTACTCTATCATGATCAAAGATGGAATTAGGAACCTGAAAGATATGAAAACATGGCATGAACATACAAAGTTTGTAACAGAATTTTATATTTGTATCATTTACTAGTATAGAGGAAAATTTGATGAAAAATTACTCACTTATGCTAAAAGTGTCACAGCAGATCTTACAAAGCACCAAACAATATGGCATGATCAAACAAACTTGAGACTTCAGATTTATATCATTGCCTATTTCAGGGATTTTTTTTTAATAATGTGAAGGTAAGATGGAATGATGGAACCACAGAATAACAGAAAGACACAACCAGACTGATACAGTATACTCCTTCAGCAGAGTATAATACAACAGAAGCATAAATTGGTCAAAAAACACTGGTATTGGCAATATCTGAATAAAGCAGAATTAAGAAACTGCACCTGCATGTGTAAGCCAAAATCAGGAAAATAGTATCCTGTGAAATAAGTTCCAAATGGAACAAATGTTACTGATATACCCATGAGATTTATTCCGTCTGGAGATAATTTCACCAGGTGAGCAGTAAATACTTTCCAACTGGAGATTATTTCACCAGGTGAGCTATGAAATATGTTCCTCTGGAACTTATTTCACGCAGGATACTATGAACCGTTACATATGCCTATGTAATATTTAAAGCTTACGTCTCTCTGTAATTGTTCTGTCCACTTTTACTTTACTCTTTTCCACTGTGTTGTTTGTTGTAACAACAAATGTTTGTGTGACACTCTTCTCGACTGTCTTTATTGGCCAATTGGTACGGAAAATATCTGCTGAACCTTGCAAACATCTCTTTTCTTGAGCAAGAGGAAAATTGATACATTCTAATTCTGAAGGCCAGGTAAGGCCAAACTGTCTCATTATTGGAAGACATTCTCTCTGCACATTTAAACATACAGATCTACATGGAGGAATTGTGTCGGGAAATCGTACATGACATGCTGGAGTATATACGGAACAAAGTAAAAATGCTAGCTGACTTGAACATCCCGTCTGAATTAGGGATGCAAATGTTGACTGACCTAATGTTGCTTCAACTACAGTAAAATGTCCAGCATAATTTGGCATTTTAGTTTCACTATATCCAAATTGTTTACATAAATCAATGTCTAAGGGTTGACAAGAAGATGATGGCTTACGTTCTATTACAACCTCCTTTTTAGTAGAGGATATATGAACAGTATCAGTGTGTTCAACTTTACGGCCATCACTTTTCCCTTCATCCCCTTCACCTTCAACATGATCAATTTTAATTCCTGTACCCTCCCCTTCCGCAGTATCTATATGTTCTATTTCAGCATGTATAAACCCGGATTCCTTGACAACAGGAGAAACATTTGATGACATCATGTGATGGGACTGAGTTGTGGTAGGTACAGTTTTTGCATGGGTTTCCATTTCAGCAACATCCATATCTGCCGTATTGTCTACTTCTACAATTTCTGTGTAATTCTGATCCGTTCCGTTAACTATGATATAAGTTGTAAAATTAGATTCTATCACATCTGGGGGGCCGGTCACTTCTATTGACATGTCGTCTTTATCAGTTTTCATATCTTTGTCAATATCTATTGTTTTGTCGGTTTCATCACTCATATCATTGTCAGCTTCATCTCCATCTTTAACTGGTGCAGATAAACACTGCTGTGGTTGGTCCTTTTCTGATAAAAGCTGTGAACAGGCAAATGCTGCAGGCCAAGAAAACCCTAACTTTTCAAGATCTTCTGAACAGCTGTCTCTAACATTAGTACACACTTCTTGGCATGGTCTCATCATAGAATAAAGCTGACTGTCACATTTCGGCAAGAAAAATGAACACAGAAAAAATCCTAAATCGTCAGAACATTCCAAATCTAAAAATGGCTTGAACAACTGCATCTGAGATTCAACTTGAAATTGAAAATTAATTCCTCCGGATTCACTAAATGTTTGATTGTATCCAATTCCTTTACACAATTCCACAGTTATTGTTTCACATTTTCCATACACTACTTGACACAAAACAGAATGATCCTGAACAGTAAACAAAAAAATCCATGCCAATAAAATATTTCCTGAACCCATGTTGTCAAAATTTTACCTGTCACAAATACATTTAAAACTTTTGTAAGTTTGTCCAAAAAGTTATTAATTCCACTGTTTGAAGTTAATATCCACGACAAGGATTGATAGACAATGAACCTTATGAAATGAATAAATTATTTTGTAATAATTTTTTACGATTATATAACGGCACAACTTTTTGATGATATTTTAAGAGAGATGTTACATCCCCCTTGCCGTCATATAAAAGTATCTGAGTAGTGACTGAGAAATCTCTTTTTCAACACTGGCAATTACATTACACAGTTCAAAGCCTACCAACTGTAGCTAATCAACACATTTTAGCATTGATGTTTTAAGAGGGCCGTAAATTGTGGCTAGGACAGTTACATTTAATTACAGCATTAATAATCACTCAAATTAGTTTATAATGTTCAACTGCAGTTTATTTGGAAATAAAAATGAAGAATCGGAGAAATATATAGTTTTAAACCTATTATAATAAACCTGAATTACGATTTTTACTGTTCTATTATTTTTTTCAGTTAGAAAGATTTCTTTTAACTTGGTGTGAATGTTTTCAGTTGAACACCTCTTTGCCAACATTTTATAGTCTGGGGCATTTTTTACAGGTGTATGACATAGGTTCAGAATTTCTCCATAACACCTAAATAGGATCTTTTTTTTTGGTTAAAATCATGAAAAAGCTATCAATTAATATTGAAAGTATAAAAGTATAAAACTGACCCCTACTGTTTTTGAAAATTTAAAAGATTGACAAATATGATACTGTTATTGGTGTAATTTCATTTAAAAATTATATTTTCAAGTGAAAAAATTTGGGCATTTTTAGCTAATTTGCCAAAACTGTCAGTGCAGAAAAGTAATTCATTGAGTTACTGTGACCTACAGGGCCAAAGATACGCCCTAAACTCCTGTATCATATGGAATACATCTACACATATCTACATGTATAATATACATCGGCAAATGAATACCGAAACAAGAACGAGGAAAGGGGAAATTCTAAAATCATAAATAAAAGCTGTATATTATATATGTCACATTTTTTGCATTAAGCTAAACATTGTATTATTTAAAAAAAAAGATATTTAATTCCTGTATAAAAAGTTTTCTTACTGGCTAAAACCCACCAAAATAATTAAGAAAAGGGTATGGCATCAAATTTTACAGCTAAGTTGCTGTATTAATCTCCCTCATCATTTCAACTATTGCATAAATTATTTTCCAAATTCTTCTTTATCTTTCCCTGCCCATTTGTAAAGATATAATTTTAGCATTGTCATGAGAAATGATATGACAACAAATCAATTTCATTGCCAAATTTCTGAGGAGGGAAGCAATTGATAATACTGATAGGAAACATCTAATAAGCAATTTCTCTAATTATCCCCCGGGCTAATCAATGTAATAACTAACACAGAAAATTATGTAGTTTTTTTTTCTTCACTGAGGTCATGACAGAACATTCTTGAGTGGACTCCTGTTGATTTATTCTCTGTTAAATTCATCGCTTGTGCATCAAGATACAATTTAATCATGTAAATATCCCTGGGTTTGTTAAGGTTTGCTGGCCGTGAAGCAAATGATGGAAATCGGTGAGTGCTCCATTCATATCTCCCAGTCAAAACATTTCCTTTTTCCACCCTGCCACGAGAAAAAATGTGATCAGACAAATCATCTAAGTATTGGATAAAAAAATCTCATAGTAGTGTAAAAAAACTTACTAAACAAATGTTTTTGCCATTAAAATGTTTGTTCTTATATTAGTTAAGCTTGTTTAGCCAAACAAAAAAAAATATTCTCAAGCTTTGAAATCTGTGTAAATCTTTTTACATGACTGGAAGGCATTCAGAAATTGCATAACTTTGTATGATTAGAAGCATTCGTTTGTCAGCCAACATTGGAACAAGTCTATGACTTAATTAGCTGGCAATAACTTATGATGTCTTTAAACCAATAAAAATTCTGTTTGTATTTTCATATCATATATTATATTCTATTTAGACCCCAATAAAAAAATCCTCTCCTGTGCTGATTTGTTAGCCTCCCTCAAAAAATTCTTTTAGATTATTGCTAATTTTTTTTCTTTTTTTTTGTTAAATACTTTACAGCAATTTCCACTCTACATGCTAACTGGTGAAATTAAAAAATCAAATTGCCCACTTCCCTAATATTTTTCTGAAAAGTATGAATGATAATTTAGGAATCTTTTATTATGGCCTTAAAAATGGAAACTAAACTAACCATTGTTACAATGTTATTATCATTTCCTGTTTTCTAAATAGTCCAAGGGAGGGACAGAACTGTAATTGCTAACAGAATGTAAGTTCTTTAAGCCAAAAATGTAGGTCAAAGTGACCTTATTTTACCTGGATGCTGACCTACCATCAGAGATGAATGCATGTGCAAGGTTAGATGATCCTTCCTTGTACAGTGACTGGGAATCACTCAAGAAGAGAATGAAGGTCAAAATGAACTAATTTTACCTGGATGCTGATCTACCATCAGAGATGCATACATATGAGCAGTTATATGATCTTACTATGTATAGTTATAGAGATATGAAGTTTGATGTCCCTACCCTGCATATTTACAGAGATATATACCTAAATGTGGACAGGGAAGCAGATGTAGACACAGACATTAATGCAGACAAGGAAGACTGAGGTACTCCAATAGTTCTCCAAAACTTCGTTGAGCCAAACTAATAACATTTTTGTAACTGAACTAATATTATTAAAAATTCTAACAAGTGAAAAATACTTTACATAATTTATGTACCTATTTATTTATTTTATAAAACATTACAACCAAATCCCTCTTCCTTCCATTTCAGTCAGTAGACCCAGACAGCAACAACTATCTGATTCAAATCTCACATCTCAAGACATTCTTTCCAACATATTCAAAAATAATTTCATAAAATCTACAAAGAAATCACTTTGATTCATCAAAGTTCTGAAAATTGTAATTTATAGATAAAATCGATTTCCTTCCCATCAAAAGAATGAAAACAGCAGTGTAAGTAATTCTTGATTCACATGAAAACTTTATATTATCTCAAGTTCATAAAAAAAATTCTTAAGTTTATAAAACATTGATCTGTTTATGTATAATCCTATTTTATGTCAAAACCATCAAATTTATTCAAATCTGAAAAACAAGGATTAGTTTAGGCCAAATATCAGAAATTTCATGCATGATTAAGTGTGTAAATAGAACAACGTGTAATAAGCATCTCTGTCCTTTATAGCTGATTTTGGCCTTAGATCATATTGGTTATTTGTTCCATATCAATTTTTCCACACATTTGAGTTTTGACTTCCAAATGTTTGAAGTTCATCTGGTATGAAGATACATAACTTGTCAAAATGGCCATCTACAGAAACCAAATTCACAGTAACTTAAGTTTTTTTTATTTATCGCTAATTTGCGCAATTTTCAATTGTTCCCAAGCGACGATAATTCTATTATCACTGCACTGTGCTGATACGAACATATTATCGTCAATCTCTATGGAACGTTAGCAACAGCGTATTAATACGACGTCGCGTGACGTTTCGTGAAAAATATAATCCCAAGAAAGTAAGCGCTATATTTAACCAAAAATTATATATTTAACCTAAAAAGTGTTTCTGTAGCAAAAGAAACATATATCTGGTATATATCAATAACAGAATTAGCGATAAAAATACTATTAGTAATTTGTTTTGCTCGGATGGATTTCTCAGCTAGTATTGCATCGCGTGCTCTCGCACTCGATGCAATACAAGCAGAGAATTCCATACTCGCAAAACAAATTACTAATAGTATATATTTATATAATTCCAAGTTCTCTGTTTTATTCCATGTATTTCTTTCCACCCTTTTACCAAACCCTAACAATAGAAAAATTTTATGGGGAAAATTGTATTAATTAAGATAACTATACCCTCCCTCTAACCCCTAACCAACCATACCAAAGCTTCAGACTAAATCCATTGTATCAAATCATTACTACATACAAAAGCTGAGCAATCCTCGAAGAAAAATTTCAATATATGGCTATGACGGAAAAGAATCAAAGTTATCGGCAAAGAGGAAGTAGATGAGTGATGGACTTGAAAAGGGAAACACAGTACAACTCATCAGACAAGGGCAAACAGTATACCCCACTCCCTAGGGTGGGGTATTAACATCCAATGCCACTATTTTGCCCTTACATTGTTTACCTCAATTATTCCATCGTTGACTCTATAATGGCAGAAAGAAATAGATTAAATGACTACATGCATAGTTGTTTACATCTTTTACGGCAGAAAGATATGAACTTGTACACAGACATGTCATCCTGACATATTATTCTGATTCCAACCTTATCAATAATTGTTCTACTTCCTGAAGGTTTAGAAAAAAAAAAAACACAAAGTACCAATTTCAAAGTCTTTGGATAGCAAAACCTAGGAGTTTGTTCACGAGATACTCCAACACGTGACCACTCCTACTCAGCAACTCACTGAGGATCAGTTTATAAAGCTTACTGGCTTTTTGAGGAATTTTGTATTTTAATAAGGTCTGTAAAACTTGTCATGTGACAGCAAGATTTAATGATAAAAATGCCAATCGATAATGTCTCCTGCCAAACATAACATTAAAGTATTGTGTTCAAATTTGTGTATGAAACAACATACATTTTTGTACAAAAACGTCTGTGTACAAATAAAGTACTCAGGTGATTCAAAATTGAATGAGACCTACATGGCTTATTACAGAACAGCACCAATGTCACTGATCATCATTACCTTGTTCTCTTAGTTAACCCTTAGACTGCTACATGCAACTATTGTCGTTTTTGAGACTCTATGTGTATTGATGTCACTGACGATCCTCCATACATGTAAAAGTCATCATGTTGGGGGTTATTTCAAAGAATAGAACCCTGGCTACAATTTCAGACTAGCTTATAACGGATTTGAAGGATTTTAATTCCCCGAATGCTTGAAAAAGAAGAGGAATTAAAAATACCATAATTTGGTGGGTTAGGTGACCTATTGTCACCTTCAAGACAAAATCTACAAACCCCAATGAGACAATTTTGATGTACATATCTTAAATAAAGTGTCTTCTCTCAATTTTGACAGGATGACAGCTTTCTGATTTGTACTATGCCAAAAATCACCAATTTTACAGATTTTTGGTGGGGTCACTTTCCATCCTTAACCCCAAGCTAGATCCTACCTTGCCTAGGAACAAACCTAGACCACCAGTGTGCTGAAATATGTTATCCTACCTTGCCCAGGAACAAACCTCTACATCCAGTGTGGTGAAATATGTTAACGCTTTACAAAGACCTCAACAAACTAGGCCTCTGAATGTCATACAGTCCTCCAGGCCAATAACAAGTACAAAAAATGAGCAAAAATCGTGTCTTTTCCATGAGGTACCAATGTTTCAACCAGCTTATGGGTTAAGGTAGTACGGTGTTTAAAACTGCGCATCATTCTTGTGCATCTGACAAAAAATTGGAATTCACTCTGGGAATGTTGGCAAAATGATTTTCCATGTCTTATAACAGTTAAATTTGATAAAATATGCCACTGTTATTGGGTAACCATGCAGAATATTGTATATTTCCAGCAGACTACTGTTCTATCAAAGGGAGATAATTTGTACATTTGTACAGAACTAATAGAACAAGAACAGAATTCCTGCCCCCCCCCCCCATCAAAAAGTACAGACTGAGTTGATTTTCCTACTGAACCAAGGTATTAGTAGTATAAACATTTGGTATAAATTTCATGAGAATCCATCAAAATTTGTTGGCATGAGAATGCTTACGAGGTCAATTTTTGGCTAAAACAGTGTCATTATTTTGGCCAAAGTCCCATAAGTCCGTCAAAAAGTATCGGCCAAGGCTTATTTTCGAACTTGACCAAGGTATTAGTGATATAAACATTTGGTATAAATGTCATAAAAATCTGTCAAATTTGTAGGCATGAGAGCGTTTATTAGGTAAATTTTTGGCTAAAACGGTGTCGTTATTTAGGTCAAAGTCCCATAACTCCGTCAAAAAGTATCGACCAAGACTGATTTTCGAACTTGACCAAGGTATTAGTGATATAAACATTTGGTATAAATTTCATACAAATCCATTCAAATTTGTAGGCATGAGAGCGCTTACAAGAAAGTGTGATGGACGGACAGACACATGGACGGAGGCACGGACGCCCAGCATTTCTATGTCCCTGCTCCGCGTTACGACGGGGGACAAAAAAAAAGTTTTCCCCATTTATTCAATAATAATTTCGTTGACCCAATTTTTTTTTCAGGCAAATCAAAGGCAAATATATTTGCTAATGATTTACTAAATTTTAAAAAATTCTATATGATGTAACTCAAATAAATTATTAGCAAATTTTCCCTATCATCTCAACCAAAATAGTTAAAATTTTACGCAACAGATCTCATGTTTATATGGCCTGTGACTGCCAATTTTTATTTTATTTTTTGTAAGCTGTAATAAGCAAGTGGGGACTCAAATTGATGTCTCGCCTATCCCTGCTTGATCGCAAAAATGGTGTGAAAACTCAAACAGCCTAAATCAGAAAACTTAACATGTTCACTAGACTGTGAAATTAGATTAACTAACAAAAGCAATATAGCAGACTGTCACATATCACCCAAAACCAAAATTCCAAATATTATTATTAATGACCTACCACTGATAAGATACTGAAAAACAAAACATGTTCACTAGACCATGAAAATGAGGTCAAGGGCTAAAGCCAAACAGCAGGCTGTCATCTTCGATCTAAGACAAACCCACATGCCAAATATTATCAAATTTACATTATTAGATACTAGGAAACTTAACATGATCACTGGACCATGAAATTGAGGTCACAGACAAAAGCCATATAGCAGACTGTCATGTACTATGCAAGAACAACTTATAAAACAAATATCATTGACCTACCACTTATAGTTACTTAGAAATGACCTAATCACAAAAACTTAACATGCTCACTAGACTGTGAAATTGAGGTCAAGGACAAAAGCCATATAACAGACTGTCATGAACTACCTAAGACCAACCTACATACCATATATCATTGACCTACCTCTTATAGTTACTAAGAAACTAAACTAAGCACAAAAAACTTAACATGTTCATTGGACCATGAAATTGAGGTCACAGACAAAAGCCATATAGCAGACTCCCATGTACTACTCAAAACCAACCTATATACCAAATATCATTCACCTACCACTTATAGTTACTGAGAAAATGACCTAATCACAAAAACTTAACATGCTCATTAGACCAAGAAATTGAGGTCAAGGACAAAAGCCATATGACATACTGTCATGTACTACCCAAGACCAACTTACATCATACCAAATACCATTGACCTACAACTTGTAGTTACTGAGAAACTAAACGAAGCACAAAAACTTAACATGTTCATTGGACCGTGAAATTGAGGTCACAGACAAAAGCCATATAGCAGACTGTCATGTACTACTCAAGACCAACCTATATACCAAATATCATTGACCTACCACTTATAGTTACTGAGAAAGTGACCTAATCACAAAAACTTAACATGAAAGTTTACGCCGTCGCCGCCGTCATACTTTGTACGCATATGTCTCGCTTTCAGCGACTTTCATTGCGGGCGAGACAAAAAGTGTAAGTCTTGAAAATATAAGAAAATTCTATCTTATAATTTTTAAGACTACCGTACCACATGAACAGTCACATACAGTAGTAACATCTTGACAATAACCCAATAATTTTGATTAATATCAGAGTAAGTCCACTTCACAGAAATTATCATACAGTTGAGATCAAAGAAACAAACTACAAATTACTCCTAAAACAATCTTCATTTCACACCTTTCTAAAAGCTTTATCAATATAAATTAAAAACAATATCCTTACTTAATAGATTTATGTTGATATTCATATAAAACTAATCCATGCTAAAATATAAGAAAACTATTAAATTTTTACAAACAATTTACATGGGCTAGGAATAACACGAATTTTTAAGATATTTAGCATGTTTTTATGCTTCAAAAAATTACCAAAAAGACATAACACTGCAATGTCAGTGTGACAAGCTATTAACTTTTACAGCCTTCAAACACAAATTTGTGTCTGAAACATTGTTCAAGTTATCTGTTTACATGCTGATCTTTTGTCAAATTTGTCAAATGTATTAATCCTTTGTCCACAAAATAAATGTTGACAGATGCCCTATACAAAGGAGAAAACGATCACTGACCTTCACTGTGCTTGCTGGGATATCCTTCATCGTTCGAGTACAACCATATTATATAGGGAACAAAAGCATATTGTCCCGCAGCACAAAATCCAACGTACTGACAAAGTATCACAAACATGAAAATCATGTTTTAAATATGTCATTTCTTATTGCCATGATGAATTTCCCTAATATCAACAGAACATTATTGATAAAAAAAAACTTTCTACAACTAAATAACCAAAATTAAGAGACTATTAAACCGTTATATATATGTCACTTTAATTAGGATCAATTTTCATTGATGTATGTAAGTGTTATAAAATTCAAATCTCTATAATTAAGCCCAATTTAACAAGTGTTACTGTATTTTCCTACAGACAGGATGTGTGCTAAATTTCATCCTGTAATAGCCATATATAAATTTAAAAACAATGGGAGGACAAAAGAGTTGTCTCAGTACACTACTGGCCCTTGAAGACTTATTCCCTTTTCATAGAAAATACCAAAAGAACTTCACTCTGGTTGTAGAAAAGAATATAATACCCAGAGTTATGTCCCTTTTCAAAGAAAAAATCCCAAAAGAACTTTATGCTGGTGGTAGAAAAATAGAAAAACACATATTCAAAGGAATATAATATCCATAGTTAGTTCCCTTTTCAAAGAAAACTCCTAAAAGAACTTCATACTGGTTATTCTAGAGGATATATCAAGAGATATTTCCCTTTTCGAAGTAAAATCCCAAAATAACTTAGTATTGGTTGTAGCAAAATACATTTTCAAGAGAACATATCCAGAATTATTTCCCATTTCAAAGTAAAATCCCAAAAGAATGTCATTCTGGTGGAAGAAAAATAGGAAAATACATATTCAAGAATATAATATCCAGAGTTATTTCCCCTTTCAAAGAAAAATCCCAAAAGGACTTCGTATTGGTTGTAGAAAAATACATATTCAAGAGAATATATTCATAGTTATTTCCCTTTTCAAAATAAAATCCCAAAAGAACTTCCTACTGGTTGCTGAAAAATACAATTTCAAGAGTTATTTCCCATTTCAAATTGGAGTCAGAGTGCCCTTTATCAGACACCATCAGACTATTCCAGCCTGGTATTCCAAAATATGTGCTTTTAAATAGCAATTGGTGACAAGGACCAGTCAACAGATAGACATCATCTACACCAGTTAATTCAGAATATATCCAGAATCTGGATTTTTTATCTATTTATTCTTATAAACCAATTTTAAGGTTACTGGTTGGAGACAGGTTGAAGCAGAAGAAATAGCGTAATAGTGGATGGAAGATGGGGGTTATGTCGAACTTGCATTTTCCGTATGGGTATCACCTGTCCGTAAAATCAGATTGAAATCACATTCCTTACTGAATAATAATACCTATTGAATGATTCAGTTTATGAAAGCTTCAACAAATGTGTTTTTGTTTGATGAATGTTAATGTTAAAACTGATCAAATTTATGAAAAATCTAAGAAAATTCAGTCTGCGCCACACTTTTTCACAACTAGTCCTTTGGGCTAGTTGAGATAACAGATGTACTAGTCCGATTGCCATTTTTACAAGTCCGAAAAAAAAAGAAAAAAAACAAAACAAGAATATGTGTCTAACGGACACAATGCCCCTGCCTAACAACTATTTTGAACAATGCTATATTTCATGATCAGTAAAGCATGAAGTTGGTGGCATGGGTATATTTTTATTATGATTTTTGTTTAATCATACCCTAATGGGTATTTAATTTAATGGGCGTTTAATGATAATAGCATACAACCTTTAAACTAGAGGCTCAGAGACTGAGCCTGTATCGCTCACCTGACAAAATGCTACTATGCTATGCATGACCAAATATTATGTTTTTTACCAATGGGTTCTAATGTATAGCTATGTCATCCATTGGTACCTACTGAAATGAGTAATTTTTGCAAGGGACCTTCTATACATTTACTTCAACTTGCTTTTTGGTTGAATTTGCTTCAGTGGTTTCAGAGGAGAAGACGAAAATGTGATTTTCCCTTAGGCTCCAATTTTAAACTATGTTCGCCCCTGGTGGCCATGTTTTTTATCAATTGGAACAAAATGAATAATCTTTGTTATGGACCTTTAATACATCATTCCTGTAATGTTTGGTTGAATTTGCTTCAGTGGTTTCAGAAATTTTTTCCGATAGAGTCCAATGTTAAACATAAGTTCCAAGCTGGCGGCCATGTTTTTTATCGGATCGTAAAAAAATGAGCAATCTTTGTTATGGACCTTTAGTACATCATTCCTATTAAGTTTAAATTTGCTTCATTGGTTTTAAAGGAGAAGATGAAAATGTGATTTTCCTATAGGGTCCAATGTTAAACAAAATTTGATGCCGGCGACCATGTTTTTAATCGAATCGGAATGAAATGACCCATCTTTGTTATGGACCTTTAGTACATCATTCCTGTAAAGTTTAAATGAATTTGCTTCAGTGGTTTCAGAGGAGAAGATGAAAATGTGATTTTTCCCATAGGGTCCAATGTTAAATCTAAGTTCCGCGCTGGCGGCCATGTCTTTTAACAGATCCGAACGAAATGACCAATCTTTGTAAAGGACCTTTAGTACATCATTCCAGTAAAGTTTTATTGAATTTGCTTCAAAAGTTTCAGAGGAGAAGATGAAAATGTGATTTTTCCCATAGGGTCCAATGTTAACCTTAAGTTCCATGCTGGCAGCCATGTTTTTTATCGGATCGGAACAAAATGAGCAGTCATAGTTAAAGACCTTTAGTACATCATTCCTCTTAAGTTTGGTTGAATTTGCTTCAGTGGTTTCAGAGGAGAAGATGAAAATGTGATTTTCCCATAGGGTAAAATGTTAAACTAAGTTCGGTGCCGGTGGCCATCTTTTTTTATCGAATTGAAACAAAATGACCCATCTTTGTTATGGACCTTTAGTACATCATTCCTGTAAAGTTTAATTAAATTTGCTTCAGTAGTTTCAGAGGAGATGATGAAAATGCGATTTTTCCCATAGGGTCAAATGTTAAACCTAAGTTCCGCGCTGGCAGCCATGTTTTTTATCGGATCGTAACGAAATGATCAATCTTTGTAAAGGACTTTTAGTACATCATTCCTGTAAAGTGTTATTGAATTTGTTTCAGTGGTTTCAGAGGAGAAGATAAAAATGTGATTTTCCCATAGGGTCCAATGTTAAACTAAGTTCGGTGCCGGTGGCCATCTTTTTTATCGAATTGGAACGAAATGACCCATCTTTGTTATTGACCTTTAGTACATCATTCCTGTGAAGTTTAATTGAATTTGCTTCAGTGGTTTCAGAGGAGAAGATGAAAATGTGATTTTTCCCATAGGGTCCAATGTTAAACCTAAGTTCTGTGCTGGCGGCCATGTTTTTTATAAGATCGGAACGAAATGACCAATCTTTGTAAAGGACCTTTAGTACATCATTCCTGTAAAATGTTTTTGAATTTGCTTCAGTGGTTTCGGAGAAGATAAAAATGTGATTTTCCCATAGGGTCCAATGTTAAACTAAGTTCGGTGCCGGCAGCCATCTTTTTTATCGAATCGGAACCAAATGACCAATCTTTGTTATGGACCTTTAATTCATCATTCCTGTAAAGTTTAATTGAATTTGCTTCAGTGGTTTCAGAGGAGAAGATGAAAATGTGATTTTACCCATAGGGTCCAATGTTAAACCTAAGTTCCACGCTGGCGGCCATGTTTTTTATCGGATCGGAATGAAATGAGCAATCTTTGTAAATGACCTTCAGTACATCATTCCTGTAAAGCATTTGAATTTGCTTCGGTGGTTTCAGAGGAGAAGATGAAAATGTGAAAAGTTAACAGACGGACGGACAGACGGATGCCAAGTGATGGCAAAAGCTCACACTGACCCTTTGGGTCAGGAGAGCTAAAAAGAGAGACTTCAACATTTTGATAAACCTCCAACTATCCCCCTTTTTTCTGTGATCAGTGAAGCTAGAAGTTGGTGGCAATAGTAAATATTTATTGTTTTTTTTTATTTACATCCTAATGTGTATTTATACAAAGTTTCATGATAATAGCATACATCAGTCACAGAAAAGAAACTTCAACCTGAGGTTAAACCTCATACTACCCCCCCCTTTTTTCTGTGATCAGTGAAGCATGAAGTTGGTAGCAAGGATAAATTTTTATTATGATTTTTATTTAATTATATCATAATGTGTATTAATATAAGGTGTCATGATAAAAGCATACATCCTTCACAGAAAAAAAAAACTTCAACCTAAGGGTAAACTTCATACTACCCCCTTTTTGTCTATGATCAGTGAAGCATGAAGTTGGTGGCAAGGATAAATTTTAAAATGATTTTTGTTTAATTATACCATAATGAGTATTTATATATTCATGATTATAGCATAAATCCTTCACAGTAAAAAAACTTAAGGGTAAACCTCATACTATCACTTTTTTCCCATGATCAGTGAAGCATGAAGTTGGTTCCATGGGTAAAATTTTATTATGATTTTTGTTTAATTAGACCCTAATGTGTATTTATATAAAGTTTTATGACAATAGCATACATCCTTCACAGAAA
>MJUU01043267.1:218100-241645 GCA_002080025.1 Modiolus philippinarum
TTTTTTGTATTTATTTTTAGCCATTCACCACACATAGGGGGAGGGCTTGGATCCAAGAAAACGAGTTTAACCCCGCTGCAATTTTTGTGCCTGTCCCAAGTCAGGAATATGTTGGTCATTGGCTTGTTCTTGTCTTCTTATAAAATTTTAGCTTCTTGATATTTGGGTTATTGGATGTGGTTTGTTTCCATTGATTTATTCACTTTTTACCTTTTGGGGGCCATTTAGGGCTTACTATATGGTGTGAGGTTCCTCACTGTGTTGAAGACCATATGGTGACCCCTGGATGTTTTGTTTTTGGTAATTTTAACCTGGATATGGGATGTTGTCTCCTTGACATTTACCCCATTTCCTTTCTTTTTCATAAACATAGAAAGCAGCCACAGCCTGCTAAGCTCACCTCGTTGTGCAGCATTGTCACATGTTGCACATGTCAGCAAACAGGAATGAACTAAAATCATTCTGTTTAACAGATTCAGTCATGCATAAAATGTAGCTTACAGACTGCATCCGAAACATGCATTGTTGTTGTCATCCCAAAATGCATCAAACATACCAATATGAATGATGTGGGCTATGTCAGTAAGCTGGAATGGACTTGGACCACTCTACCTAACCGCTCATGCATGACATGTAGGGCAGAGACAGCATCCGAAGCATGCATTGTTGTCATACCTGCCAACCCTCCTGTTTTGTGCGGGAGACTCCCGCACAAACGACGAAATTCCGGAAATCTCCCGCTTTTGCGTCCGATCCTGCGCGGGAGTTAGAATCTCCTGAATTCGGATATTTTAACCCGCAATGACCCGCGTTCGTATCTCTCGGGACTTATCACTAATCTCAATAAGACGTAAAGAAACAATGAACGATTTGAAAACTTTGGTGAGTACTTTTCATGATCTATTTATAAGTAATCGAAAATCATTTCTGTCATGTCAACTCCAACAAGAAAGAGGTCCTTGTCTGGCCCAGCGGGCATTGTGAAAAAAAGAAATGTAGCTGCAAGTTCCAATCAGACTGGACGAAAGATTTCCAATTTTTACGAGCGAGTCCACTTGGCAATGAATCTGCACTGTGCACATTATGCTCCGTCAATTTTTCGGTTGCATCTGGCGGTCTTTACGACGTCAAAAGAAAAAGATGTTGAAACTTTTTTTTGGGGGGGGGGTGGAAATGTGTGATATAAAGGAGTTATTTTCAAAACAACCTAGATATCCCAATTTGTCTAAGTTAGCTCTGGCGTGTGCTGTTCTGCCAAATAGTAATGCAGATAGTGAGCGTATTTTCTCAATGCTTAAAAAAATTCAAACTGAACATAGGTCAGACTTGGCAAATGACACTATATGCTCACTTCTCTGTGCCAAACAAAACCAAAATATGGAGTGTCATGAGTATTGTCCAGACTATTGCTCCCCTTAGGGTCGTCTCTTTGACACATTCCCCGTTTCCCTTCTTTTTCTTATCAGATGTACTGAAAAGGGCAAAATCAGCTTGTGTGGAATATAACAATGAACTGAAGAAATAAAGTATATTTATCATTAGTTCTTATTGGTGTTTGTAGATGTATACAGTGCACATGTCATATATTTGGGCTGAAAATGTCGTTCGTGCAAAATCTCCCCCTCATCTGTTATAGCTGAGGGGGAGATCTCCCTCATTGAAGGTTTCAGAGGTTGGCAGGTATGATTGTTGTTGTCATCCCAAAATACATCATACATACCAGTATGGTTGATGTGGGCCTTGTCAGTAAACAGGAATGGACTTTAACCATTCTACCTAACCAAGTCGCTCATGCATAAAATGTAGGTCAGAGACAGCATCCGAGGCATGCATTCCAGTCGTCATCCCAAAATGCATCAGGCATACCAATATGGTTGATGTAGGGCATGTCAGTAAGCAGGAATGGACCTTAACCATTCTTCCTAACCAGATGCCGACACGGACGCCGACGCTAGGGGTATCACATAAGCCCCCTCACGTCGTGAGGTGAGCTAAAAATTGAAAATACAGTCGAACTGCGATGGCTCAAACACAAAAGGGACCAACAAAAACATTTCAAGTGAAAGGGGTGTTCGAGTTATCGAGGTGGATCTATGTTTGAACTTGAGCCCAGGGACAATAAAAAGTGTTCTAGACATACAAGGTGTTCGATTTATTGCAGTTCGAGCCATCGAAGTTCAACTGTATGAAGAAAGACAACTCCATTTTGATAATTTAGCATTTCTGTATAAAGATATCTACAGAAATTCTTTTACAACATATTGGAACATAAGTTGTCATACACCTAGACAATAGTCAAACTGATCAAGACTCAAACAATATACCAGTGTACAAAACATAAAGAAAAGTACAGAACAACATCTAAAAAGGTTGTTTTTTGGCAAAAAATAGCAAATAAATGATCAAACTAATAAATCATATAAATACTAAGACCTTACTGTATAGCTTGTATGGCAAGTATTGATGAATTCTGGGGTACAGTGAAACCTGTCTAATCTGACACCTGAGGATTCCTACATCTGTCAAATCCAACTTGATATTTTGGTCCCAAAGACAGCTTTTAAATGGTTTTTAAGCCTTTGCAATCCCACATTCTGTATAATCCAACACATTATTTATGGTCCCAGAGTGTTTAGTATTAGACAGGTTTTACTATATTATATTTTCTTTTTTTATCGAAGTCCATATATTGTCTGAATTTCTAATGAATTAAGTTTTATACCTTTGCTTTCAGACAAATTTCACTATTCCCGCCTGCTGATGAATGATTGAAAAATAGCATTCTATTATAAAGTGCTCAAAACATTTAAGGACCACCAGAGGTGTAAAAAAAGTGATAAACTTATAAGAAACAAGAGAAGGGGCAGTCGGAAACGACAGCTAATCCCCTCGCCCGTTTATTGAAAGTTTGTCTAGTAATATAAGCACTCAAGGAAGTTGTACCATTCAAGATCTGGCTTGTTACTTAAATCTGAGCCAGTCATGCAAGAAATGTAGTGACCTTATTTCAATCAGCATACCTAAAGCATATGCATCTACTGATGAAAGATAAATCTTCTGCAAGTTGTAGTATCTAAAATCCAGACTGTAACACAAAGTTTATCCTAAGTCACTCATGCATGAAATGTAGGTAACTCTGACCTAATTTTTATCTGGAGCTTTGTAACTTTACAAGATGCATCTACATACAAAATATTATTCTTCAACAAGTTGTAGTATCTAAAATCCAACCTGTAACACAAACTTTAACCTAAGTCACTCATGCATGAAATGTAGGTCAAAGTGACTCAATTTTCGTCAGGAGCTTCCTAACTTTATAAGACACCTCTACATACAAAATATTATTCCTCTACAAGTTGTAGTATCCCAGATCTGGACTCTTTCAAAAACTTTAACCTAAGTCACTCATGTATGAAATGTAGGTCAAAGTGACCTAATGTTTTTCTGGAGCTTCGCAACTTTACCAGACACATCTACATACAAAATATTATTCTTCTACAACTTGTAGTATCCCAGATCTGGACTCTTACAAAAACTTTAAAATGAGTCACTCATGCATGAAATGTAGGTCAAAGTGACCTAATTTTTATCTGGAGCTTCCTAACTTTACAAGACGCATCTACATACAAAATATTATTCCTCTACAAGTTGTAGTATCCCAGATCTGGACTCTTACAAACTTTAACCTAAGTCACTCATGCATGAAATGTAGGTCAGAGTGACCTATTTTTTACCTAGAGCTTCGTAACTTTCCAAGACGCATCTACATACAAAATATTATTCCTCTACAAGTTGCAGTATCCCAGATCTGGACTCTTACAAAAACTTTAACCTGAGTCACTCATGCATGAAATTTAGGTCAAATCCACCTATTCTATATATCAACCTCAAGTACTCTTCAAGATGCATCCATGGACAAAACATTGTCCATCTACGACTTGTTATTAAAAAGATATATGGTCTTAAGTTTGAATGGACAGACAAACGGACGAACGGGTCAAACACTATATCCCCTCCCCAACTTCGTTGGGCGAGGGGATAATAAGCAACACAAATTTTTTTTTCTACTAAATCAGTGACATTACATTCAAAGAACACAACTATTTGATTCTGATATAATGTCCAGAGTTTTACTTAAGATGTAATGGGTACCTTTAATTACGGGAAAAGCCAAATATGGCAACAACTATAGGCAAACAAAGGTCTCATCAATACAAAAATGTATTGAATTGTCCCATTAGAATCAAAATAGTTCACTGATACTCCAGTTTATCATTGTATTTCACTGGGCTGGCCATTAATGTTGCCTTATTACCCTTTGTTACTCAGGCTGAAATAGTACGAATTAAATTACCAGCCCAATGTAAGACTAGAAAAATGTGAGCAAAGTTCACTAATGTAATATCCCCCGCTCCCCCCTAAAAAAAAGATCAAATCAAATTTTTAAATAGATAATGCACAAGGGCAATGTATACTTAACATTCTGTAAAAGTTTCAATAAATTCGATCAAGTGGTCTAGGAGGTGTTGTCGCCACAAAGTAAGTACCCTATGGCAGATGGACGGAAGGACACCATGATCACTATATACCACCCACTAAAGCGAGGGTATAACAATGATAAACTGGAATCTCTGTGAATTATTTCTTAATAAGGCTCTGTGTGTTTTATTCTAACAATTTAGTGACTACCGGGTATATACTGAGACAAGAAAAAGTGTGAATATGTTTATAATGATATCCAAAGAATTTATCTACATCATCAACTGTTCCAGTTACAAAAGAGAACAAAATATTCTCAAAAGGGTAATAAAGCACACTCAATCAATCAAACACTATGTACAAAATGGCTGAAATTTCACTTTGAGAACCAATTAATATTATGCTCCCATCTGTTTAACTTAGTCACTTTCAGTCTTTATTACAGCTGTCATTTAAAACCCACCTCTAAAGCTCCAGTGTCTGTGTCACTGCATCTTAAATTCTCAATACAACTTTTACTTTGTAGTGGTCTCTCTAGTAATGAACATGATGAAGAATTCATCACAATTCTCCTACCATCTGTATCTGGCCCGGTACAGTACACTCTTCTTGTCTTCTCCCCAACTCCGCACTCTTTGCTGCACTACGTGAAGGTATTGAGAGTCAGTTAAAAACCAAAAGAATCACAAATTCAAGTCTTTACAATTTAATAATTCAGAATTTGTGTTCAGAGATTGTGTACTGAATAGTAGGAGTAAAATGATTATCTCCCTTATACCACTTTCCATTTTTATTATTTTTCAATTTCCGTAAAATGACATACTAAGTTTCTGATTATTCAGAATTAGTAAGGATACATATGATTTAAGATATAACCATAAAATTTTTGATTGATAGATTTACTGCCTCTAACCAGAATGCTATGAGCTCTCTGCTAAACTTTCAATTATTTTCTTAAAGCTTTAAAAATGTATGATGTGATTTGGTGATCTGCTACCTGCAATGCAGACATTTTGGATGCCTACTTCATCTTCACATGACAATAGAGCGAGACTATTGCATTTAATGAATATTATCAGTCATAGTTCTGTAATATCTGGAGATATCTATTGATAAAAATTTCTCTATCAATCTTTGAACCAAATATCAAAATAAAACTCGACTTTTTTTTTCTTTCCTTTTTTTTTGAAAACTGTTGATGCTGGCCTGAAAACCGATTTTATTTTGAAATTTGCAATATCTAACTTTAACAAAATTTTGTTCAAAACTAATAAATATCCCCTTCTTGCACAGCTCTGTCCTAAGCTGATTTTGGCTTAACTATTTAGACCCTATAGGTGATTTGCTTTCTGTCAGCTTTTACATATATTTCGGTATATGGCTTTCCAAATGTTTTGATTTGATCAGCACTGAAGAGACATAAGTTGTCGAAATGCGCATATGCAGAAACTAAATTAACAGTAACTTCGGTATTTTGTTATTTACATGCATTGCCAACAATTTTTTTTTATTATTCAAACTAGAGGTACTGCTGAACGCAGGAGGGCCCGCAATAGGCAGTCACTTCTTTTGTACCAAATTATCAACAATTGTTTATGAAAATATTTTGAAATAAAAAAGTTAAAAAGTATCTGCAAACAGGAAGTAGTGGCAGGGCAAACCTGAAAATAGCTTACATGATACAACTCATCATCATGAAGCTTTACACCAAATATCAAATCATTCCTAGTTGTAGAAGCCAAGAAAACTTTGGCGAAAATTTTCATCCATAGAGTGGTATAATAAAAAGTTAAAGTATCGGCAAACAGGAAGTAGTGGTACGGCAAACCTGAAAATTGCTTACAAAGTACAACTCATCATCATAAAGCTTCAGACCAAATATGAAATCATTCCCACCTGTAGGAGCCCAGAAAACTTTGATAAAACATTCTCATCCATAGAGTGGTATAATAACTAAATGCTCAGAGACTGAGCCTGTATCGCTCACATGACAAAACGCTTCTATGCCATGCATGACCAAAAATGATCATGCTTTTAACCAATGGGGTATGGTGTATAGGTATGTTCTCAATTAGCACTCGTGTGTTTTGTCTGATCCTATTGAAATGAGTAATTTTTGCAAAGGACCTTCTATACATTTAGTATAATTTGCTTTAATTATTTTGAGAGAAGATGATGAAAAGGATGGTTTTCTCATACTGGGCTCCAATGTTAAACTATGTTCTGCACTTGAGGCAATGTTTTTTGTCGGATTGAAATGAAATGTGCAATTTTTGTAAAGTACCTTCAGTCATCATTCCTGTAAAGTTAGGTTGAATTTGCTTCAGTGGTTTCAGAAGAGTAGATGAAAATGTGATTTTCCCATAGGGTCCAACGATAAACTATGTTCCGTACTGGCGGCCAAGTTTTCTAACGGATTGTAAAGAAATGAGCAATTTTTGTTAAGGACCTTCTATTCATCCTTCCTGTCAAGTCTGGTTGAATTTGCTTCTGCAGTTTCAAAGGAAAAGATGAAAATGTGATTTTTCCCATAGGGTCCAATGTTAAACCTGAGTTCCGTGCTGGCGGCCTTGTCTTTTATTGGATCAGAACGAAATGAGCAATCTTTGTAAAGGACCTTCCATTCATTATTCCTGTAAAGTTTGGTTGAATTTGCTTCAGTGCTTTCAGAGGAGTAGATGAAAATGTGATTTTCCCATAGGGTCCTATGTTAAACCATGTTCCATGCTGGCTGTCATGTTTTTCGTCGGATCGGAACAAAATGAGCCATCTTCGTTTAGGACCTTAAGTACATCATTCCTGTAAAGATTGGTTCAATTTGCTTCAGCCTTTACAGAGCAGAAGATGAAAATGTGATTTTTCCTATAGGGTCCAATGTTAAACCTAAGTTCCGCGCTGGTGGCCATGTTTTTCAACAGATCGGAACAAAATGAGCAATCTTTGTAAAGGACCTTCCATACATCATTCCTGTTAAGTTTGGTTGAATTTGCTTCAGTGGTTTCAGAGGAGTAGATGAAAATGTGATTTTCCCATAGAGCCCTATGTTAAACCATGTTCTGTGTTGGCCGCCATGTTTTTCATCGGATCGGAACAATATGAGCAATTTTTTTTTACGACCTTTAGTACATCATTCCTGTAAAGTTTGGTTCAATTTGCTTCAGGCTTTTCAGAGCAGAAGATAACTAGAGGCTCAGACACTGAGCCTGTATCGCTCACCTGACAAAATGCTGAACAGCAGGATTTTCTATGTTCTGTATGGTGGCCATGATTTTTATGTGAATTTCCCATAGGGCCAAAATAAACTTTGTTCTGTGCTGGCGGCCATGTTTTTCATTGGATCAGAACAAAATGAGCAATCTTTGTTAAGGACCTTCAGTTCATCATTCCTGTAAAGTTTGGTTGAATTTGCTTCAGCGGTTTCAGAGGAGAAGAAAATGTAAATTTTCCCATAGGGTCCAATGTTAAACCTTAGTTCCGCGCTGGGAGCCATGTATTTTATTGGATGGAAATGAAATGAGCAACCTTTGTAAAGGACCTTGAAAAACATCATTCCTGTAAAGTTTGGTTGAATTTGCTTCAGTGGTTTCAGAGGAGAAGATGAAAATGTGAAAAGTTTAACGGACGGACGACGGACGCCAAGTGATGGCAATAGCTCACCCTGACCCTTTGGGTCAGGTGAGCTTAAAATGTGATTTTTCCCATAGGGTCCAATATTTAACCTAAGTTCCGCACTGGCGGCCATGTTTTTTATTGGATCAGTACAAAATGAGCAATCTTTGTAAAGTACCTTTAGTACATCATTCCTGTAAGTTTGGTTGAATTTGCTTCAGTGGTTTCAGAGGAGTAGATAAAAATGTGATTTTTCCCATAGGGTCCAATGTTAAACCTAAGTTCCGCGCTGGCGGCCATGTTTTTTGTCGGATCGGAACGAAATGAGCAACCTTTGTAAAGGACCTTCCATACATCATTCCTGTAAAGTTTGGTTGAATTTGCTTCAGTAGTTTCAGAGGAGAAGATGAAAATGTGAAAAGTTTAACGGACGGACGACGGACGCCAAGTGATGGCAATAGCTCACACTGACCCTTTGGGTCAGGTGAGCTAAAAAGTTAAAGTATCGGCAAACAGGAAGTAGTGGCACGGCAATCCTGAAAATTGCTTAGTCAGTACAACTCATCACCATAAAGCTTCAGACCAAATATGAAATCATTCCAACCTGTAAAAGCCCAGAAAACTTCGACAAAAAAAATGTTGATGGACAGACGGACGGACAGATAAAGTGAAAACTATAGGGAACCCGCATCTCGATGCGGGGCCCTAATAATCTGGAACCAGCCTGCTATGCAAAAATAAACTGTTGACAAAGGATGTCTCGCCTGCCCCAAGCATCACTTGAATCTGCAGCAGCCATTATAAAAATTCTAAGTCTACACCTGTGTGAACTACCCACTTGCTAAAATGTTGATGTGATTGTACATGAACAAGTAAATGGATATGGAGTAAATGCATCAAATCTTCTCCAAAACTGTTTTGACAGATCATCTGTTAGAAAAACACTATCATAACAAAATCAATTCAAATGCAATTTTATACGTTTAGATTAAAGATTCAGCCACCAAACTTGCCACTTGAATACAATTTTGACAATTTTTTGTAGGTTTTTGTTAAATTATTGTATAGCATCTCCAGAACCAAACTAATCTAACTGCCATTTTAAAGGGCAAATGTTAATACACCCACAACAACAACAATGGTTTTGGTTCCTGGTGTCCTTCAAGTTGTAACATCTTGCCAAACACTGTAAAGTGGCTTAAATTGACATAAATGCTATTTACAGCTATGTTCAACTGCTGATATTTCAGAAAACATACAAGTGAGGCATACTTTAATTTTATTCCAAGGAAGTACACGTACCAAAGACCACCTTACACGATTTTGGGCTACATTTGAGCATATTTTGAAAATGGCACAACAAAGGAAGAAAATTCAGGGCTAAATAGTCATATTTCTTTCACAAACTTCAAATATGTCTATATATGTCTATAGATCAAGACCACATTTATTTGTTTCACAATACAATTCTTTAGCAGTATAAAAATTACCCTGGACCATGCTGTCGTCTCCCATTCAGGACATTTGATATTCTCGTTACAGGATCTCATATACTGAGGTTTTCTTTTGTATGTTTCTAAACATCTCTGGTCACTTGTAACAAATGTTGATCCATCTGCTCTCAATGCCCTACAAAATACTGGTTTAGACTGTTCACCCAATTCACATGTCGTTGAACATGGACCCCAGCCACCATTGTCCCACTGACTGAAAATAAAAGACATCTCACATTAAAGCACATTCAAGTCTATGGTTTATCAAATCATTTCAAACCTGAGAGTTACATGGTAAACACTGACTGCTTTTAGGAAAAACTTTTCATCTATATTTCAAAATCTGAAGCAATATATATTGTAAGAAAACAACTTAAATGTACTAATAACGTAGAACATGACTTACAGACCTTATGACAAAACAATATAAGAAAGGGTCAAAATCTCACTAAACATGACAAAATTTTTCCTACTCTTTTATCCTATAAATATTCAATAAACTATACTAACACATTTACTGTTGATGATTCATCACAAAGTTTTCCCATACATTTCTGTTGTCTAGCCGGAGTATTTATACCATTACAGAAATCTGGTGTTACAACTTTAGGATTTACTGTATCCATGCAAGAAACTGCTCTTCTTTGATACCCTGTAACAAACATACAAGAATTTCAGGATTAGCACTGATTTGTTATTATGTAATTTTTATGTCTTATAAGAAGCAGGAGATGCTTACTTTACCAGTACACCTAATCTCACCCATGGTTTTTAAAAGGTCACCTGTATGTGTGTCTTCATTTTTCTTTTTTGTCCTGTACTCTGTGTGGTGTCTTTGTTTCTTGATGTTTCCAATGTTGCCGTTGTCCATGGATTGTTTGTATTTACTCATGTGGTGTCTTTGTTTCCTGTTGTTTCCAATGTTGCCATTGTCCATGGATTGTTTGTTTTTACTCATGTAGTGTCTGTTTCTTGTTGTTTCCAATGTTGCCATTGTCCATGGATTGTTTGTATTTACTCATGTTGTGTCTTTGTTTTTGATGTTTCCAATGTTGCCATTGTCCATGGATTGTTTGTATTTACTCATGTGGTGTCTTTGTTTCTTGATGTTTCCAATGTTGCCGTTGTCCATGGATTGTTTGTATTTACTAATGTGATGTCTGTTTCTTGTTGTTTCCAATGTTGCCGTTGTCCATAGATTGTTTGCATTTACTCATGTGGTGTCTTTGTTTCTTGTTGTTTCCAATGTTGCCGTTGTCAATGGATTGTTTGTATTTACTAATGTGATGTCTATTTCTTGATGTTTCCAATGTTGCTGTTGTCCATGGATTGTTTGTATTTACTCATGTGGTGTCTTTGTTTCTTGATGTTTCCAATGTTGCTGTTGTCCATGGATTGTTTGTATTTACTCATGTGGTGTCTTTGGTTCTTGATGTTTCCAATGTTGCCGTTGTCCATGGATTGTTTGTATTTACTCATGTGGTGTCTGTTTCTTGTTGTTTCCAATGTTGCCATTGTCCATGGATTGTTTGTATTTACTAATGTGGTGTCTTTGTTTCTTGTTGTTTCCAATGTTGCCGTTGTCCATGGATTGATTGTATTTACTCTGTGTGGTGTCTTTGTTTCTTGTTGTTTCCAATGTTGCCATTGTCCATGGGTTGTTTGTATTTACTCATGTGGTGTCTTTGTTTCTTGATGTTTCCAATGTTGCCGTTGTCAATGGATTGTTTGTATTTACTCATGTGGTGTCTGTTTCTTGGAGTTTCCAATGTTGCTGTTGTCCATGGATTGTTTGTATTTACTCATGTGGTGTCTGTTTCTTGATGTTTCCAATGTTGCCGTTGTCCATGGATTGTTTGTATTTACTCATGTGGTGTCTTTGTTTCTTGTTGTTTCCAATGTTGCCGTTGTCCATGGATTGTTTGTATTTACTCATGTGGTGTCTTTGTTTCTTGTTGTTTCCAATATTGATGTTGTCCATGGATTGTTTGTATTTACTCCTGTTGTGTCTTTGGTTCTTGGTGTTTCCAATGTTGCCGTTGTCCATGGATTGTTTGTATTTACTAATGTGGTGTCTTTGTTTCTTGGTGTTTCCAATGTTGCCTTTGTCCATGGATTGTTTGTATTTACTAATGTGCTGTCTTTGGTTCTTGTTGTTTCCAATGTTGCCATTGTCCAAGGATTGCTTGTATTTACTCATGTGGTGTCTGTTTCTTGGTGTTTCCAATGTTGCCATTGTCCATGGATTGTTTGTATTTACTCATATTTCTGTTTCTTGGTGTTTCCAATGTTGCCGTTGTCCATGGATTGTTTGTATTTACTCTGTGTGGTGTCTTGGTTTCTTGGTGTTTCCAATGTTGCCTTTGTCCATGGATTGTTTGTATTTACTCTGTGTGGTGTCTTGGTTTCTTGGTGTTTCCAATGTTGCTGTTGTCCATGGATTGTTTGTATTTACTCTGTATGGTGTCTTTGTTTCTTGGTGTTTCCAATGTTGCCATTGTCCATGGATTGTTTGTATTTACTCTGTGGTGTCTTTGTTTCTTGGTGTTTCCAATGTTGCCGTTGTCCATGGATTGTTTGTATTTACTCATTTGGTGATATTGTGTCTTGTTGTTTCCAATGTTGCCGTTGTCCATGGATTGTTTGTACTTTTGACTGACTGTTCAGTTCTTACTTATTTCTATATCATTTTACAGTACATATTTATTTGAATTTCAAAATGTGTGCTTTGTGTAGAGGTCTTGTATTTACAAAGAAAGTTTTTCAGCAATAAAAAAATAAATGTTGGATCCAAATAAAACATGCAATATTTGTACATGTATTAGACTGTTCATGGATCATTCCAGTGGTTAATAAATTTCCTAAATTGTTTCAGCTAAGATAATAAAAATATGATTTTTCCCATAATGCCCAATGTTGATTTATGTTTTGCACTGGCTGCCATGTCTTTGTCGGATTTAACAGAAATGAATACTCTTTGTAAAAGAGCCTTCAATACATCATTACAGTAGGTGAGTTTAATTTGCTTCAGGTTTAGCAGATTTTTTCCATAGGGTTCAATGTTTAATTATGTTCTGCAGTAGCGGCCACTGTTTCTATGGGATCAAAATGAAATGGGCAACTTTTGTAGTAACTTTTTTAATGCTGGTCTTTTTAAATATGCTGTATTTCAAATGTGCTTTTTGTGAATCTAAAGAGGTAAAATGATCTTTCTGGGACATCATTTTGCCTTTACTCTGGAGGATTTGAGAATAGCCCTAAATGGGATCCAGAACTTGTCATTTTTACCTTTTTGGAACAAGAGCATGACACGTTGTCCAAAGGGTCCTGCAATTTCGACCCTGAAACTTCGGACAATAGTAATATTTGGATAGGAGTGGATTCAACTTCTGTTTGACACAATAATGTGTTGATGCAGTAACTTGCTTGATACAGTGATTTCTTGAAGTTTAATCGAGCCAAATCATTTCTTAGCTTCAGACTTATTATCAAATATTCCCTCTTATATAAGTAAAAAAAAAAATCTTTGACGAAAATTTGATTTATAGTTAAAGCAAAGTTTCAGCAAAAAATTAGTTGCTGAGTAACAAACCTCAAACAGCTTAAACAAAACAACTCATCAATTTCAAACTTCAGACCAAATTTCAAATCGTCCCTTACAGTACAAGCCAAGAAATCTTTGATGAAAATTTGGTTTTTAGTGAAAATCAGAGTATCAGTGAACAGGAAGCAGTCATGTGGCAAACCTAAAAATCACTTACACAATACAACTGATCATTGTCAGTACAAGCCAAGAAATCTGTGGTGAAAATTTGGTTTTAGTTAAACATCAAAGTATCTGTAAACAGGAAATGGACACCCAACAAACATGAAAATTGCAGACCAAATTTCACATCATTCCCTCCCATACAAGCCAAGAAATCTTTGACGAAAATTTGGTTTAAAATTAAAAATCAAGTTCTCTTACACCAGTATAGGTTCCCATACTGATACTCCATGCCAAATTGCAGCAGGCTAGGAAATGTGGTTCCTGAGAAAAATTGTGAAAGAAATTTTGAAGAAGGGAAAGATATTCCAAATTACATCAAAAACAGGAAGTGGCCATTCATGAGATCCCAAAGTCTGTTACATCGTAAAGGTCCCTATATTGATACTCCATGTTGAATTGCAGGATATGATATGTGGTTCCTCAGAAAAATGTGACAGAAACTTTCAAGAAGCAAAAAAAAAAAAATGTTCCAAGTTCTGCAAACAGGAAATTGGCATGCCAGAGATCCTAAGCTCTCTTACATAGCAAAAGTTCAAATACTGATACTCCATGCCAAATCGCCGTAGGCTTGAATATGTAGTTCCTGAAAAATTTTTTGTGGTGCTGACAAAACACAAAGGACACAAGATGACTGACAAAGATCCTTATTTGTTGCCATGGCATGAACACAGGAGACACAAAAACTTGGGAGTATCAACAGGTGTACGCCAAGAGCAGTCTTATCTATTAAATGCATAGCACCTATCCTATGGTAACTGAAAATGTACAAAGTCAACTATTGACAGCTCAAAATAAGTGTGTGAAACAAAATACCTTTCCCGCAATCTTTAGAACATACAGTCCAATGTCCTGTTAACCAAACATATCTGGAACTTTCTACATTTGTATCTGCCGACTGTTTCCTGTGATTAGATCTGTGAACTATTGAATACTGATAATGGTATACTATATGTTCTTTGTCTTGTTTGATTATCTGAAAAAAATTGACATTATCCATTTTACATACATTAAACAGTATTCATTTTCAATACTTGATAATGCAATATGCATTGGCTATCCATAGGTCAGAGGCATTATGTTGACTTTGCTTTCAATCAGTGTTAGTGAAATTTTAATATGATACAATTTTGATGAATAATGTTGGCAGAATGTTCAGTTAGTTTCAGCTATTCTCTTGAATGAGAATTTCTAGTCTAGTGTAAAATCTATCTATATATATAACCGTACTTCACTACACAATATGAGTACTAGCAAGACAAACTCCAGAGTACTGTGTTCTTTTTTGCTTTCCATCACTATTAGTTACATGTAATTTTATTTGATTACAATATACCATATAGTGAGTAATTTTTGTGAGGTTCTAATTTTCACTATATTCGTGAGGTTTCTGGAAGCGCGAAAATTAAATCTCACGATACTTAAGTCAGTATATTTTTATACATGTCTTTCCCCTACATAATTTTCCATTCGAAAAAATTGATGACCGCTAAAATTCAATTCCCCCCTTTGGGGAAGAATCACGAAATTTACACGCTATACAGTAGGCCTAATTATAGCAATTGTTTTCAGTTTATCTCTTGTAATTTCTAGTCTGGTGTATAATCTATCTACAATTAACTTTTATATCTCAAACTGCATTAACTACAACGCCATAAATGTGTCCAACTCTTTTTATTATCTCTTTGTTCAAGTTTTAACATTAACTGGAAGGTCCATGTAGATTGAACTGGCTTGAATGGTCCCTCGGGTGTTCAGACCATCAAAGTTCAACTGCATATTTTACTGTATGTAACAAATTAGCCTTTTCCTCAATACCGAAAAAAAGACATTGACAAAGTGAGTTATGCAGTGCAAAATACAGTTTTTCATAGTACTGGCATAAAGGAAGTACTTGTCAAATGGACCATCAAATCTATACCAAATACAACTCATAAAGTCCAAGCTTCAGACTTAATATCAAATGATTCCAGCTGACACAAGCCAATATATCTTTGACAAAAAAAATGTTGATAACCAAGCAGGAAAAAATACAGAGACAAAGGTCACCTGCATATCAATGTAGAGCCCTAATAAGGGGCCATCTCTATTGGTATTTGCAAGTTCTTGCATGTATATAAAAGGAAATGTTGTTCCGATAACTATCAAAGTTTATTTAAAAAAATATTTGAAATATCTGAACATGTTATATTTATTAAGCTATCCTTTGATAACTGTGTTGTTACATACTTCTTCAGGTTATTAGACACCAAGTCATATAGTAAACGCTGTTAAAAAATTTAAAAGATTCCTGAATTAACAAAAATTACTGAAATAACATACCTACATATACATACTTACTGATATAACTAATGTATCATTGGTTGGTCCTTTTGCAGACAGTTTTTGTCTCCCCTTGCCCCCATCAGTCACTTGATATCTAAATATAACACCTGCTAAAGGAATGGTGGCTTTACCATTGCCAACATTTCCATTTAATATTAGAGATTCTCTACCCTGTTGTATAGCTGAAAAGATAAAATTTATATAGTCTCTTTTTCAGAAGTTGAAGTCTGCAACAACTTTTTTATTTAATTTTTTTTTTTTTTTTTTTGATTTTTTTACTGCATATATATTTATATTATAGTCCATTGTGTATGACCTTACCGGTCTACTTGTTCCTATTGTGTAACCAATTTAGCAATTTGAGTCTTCTATTCACATTATTCTTCTGACCAACTTATATCGCTATACTACAACATATATTGGAAAAAGTTTTTGGTGGATTGCTATTGTTAACTAATCAAAATACTTAGTGTCCTTTTGAATTGTTCAACAATACTATTGTATATCAATCTGTCATAGCCTGGGGAGGTTTTACCTTGATATGTTGATGAAAATAGGAACGATATATAGCTTATATTTAATGAAAAAAGAATGCATCTTAATCAAATAATTAAAATAACATCATTTAAAAATAAATATTGTGATATAAATAAAGGGAATTTGATTTAGTTGTAATTTTTTCATTCCATTAATTGAGTAGATTTATCTTTTAAAGGTAATACTTTTTCAAGGTAAAACCTACCCACTAAGCTATGACAGATTGATATACAATAGTATTGTTGAACAATACAAAAGGACACTAAGTATTTTGATTAGTTAACAATAGCAATCCACCAAAAACTTTTTCCAATACATGTTGTAGCATAGCTTTACCAGTTGGTCAAGAAAATAATGTGAATAGAAGACTCAAATTGCTAAATTGGTTACATAATAGGAACAAGTAGACCGGTAAGGACATACACAATTGACAATAAGTGAACTGATGACACCAAGGCTTTCTTAAACCTTTACTATAATACAATACGCATTTTATAAAATACATAATTTTTTTCCCCAAGTTCAATGAAAAGAAATGATAGCATGTCAACTTGCCTTTGGTAGTAGTAATCACAGTATTTACAGGATTCTACCCTTAGTGATATGTATGCATTGACAAAGTTGGCTGAAAATTGAAGTAATCAATCATAAACCAAAATTTCATCATACATACATGACAAAACCAGACTTTTCATGGAGCAGATCATGCTTCCCATTCTGAAGTACCTGATGATACCTCAACTTTTTGTAGAGGTTCACACTGCTTGTGCTTTAGTTATGTGGCGTTCTTGTTCATTTTTGTCTTGTTTGTCTTTGTCATGCTGTCTCAATTTGTGTTGGATATGAATTGCTCTGCTTTTGGATTTTTGATAGATTTAGAATCCTGTTTAATAATATTCATTAGCTGGTGTACATATACCACTAGTTTTTACATTAGGTTTAATGGTATATCCTCATACTAACACTCCCTGTCTTTATTTTATAAAAGACATTAATGGACCAATTCAGAGAATCAACTTTAACTTCCGACTTGCACAAAGCCAGTATTCTCTTAATTCTCTATTTGTTCTGACAAATCAAAATCGTTGATAATTTCATAAACCCCACTGCATTTTTGCATCAGTCCATTAAAGAGATCTGAATATTACATGTACCCCTTCTGTCGACTCAACAGTGCAAGAAGCGCACAACAGCAAAAAGATTCCCACTGTAAGGCAGATAAGAATCATTCCAGATGTTATGAAATCTACAAACCCATCATATGTTAATACAAACCTAAATACGATTTGCCTGGTTTATGTGAGGTAACTTTGATTGTTCTAGCATTTGCTGGAATTCTTAAAACTTTACTGTGACCTGTAAATAAACAAAATATAATTTAAGACATTGTAATTTGTAATTTAATATTCATAACTGCATTTAATTATTAATATTCTTAATGGTATTGGACATTTGAGAATTACACAATGTTTCTTGCTGGGAACCATTTTCATGGTGTCAAGCCATTTTAACCAAAACTAGAGGTACTGTGGTCCACTGGGCCACAAATCAATACCCCCGCATGCCCAATATAATAAGAAGTTTAAATAAAAGGCTGATCTTTAAAGTCAACTGCTTCTTTTAATGTTATTCAAAAAACTTAATTTAGGCTAAGTATCAACATACCAATGTATCGGTAAACAGGAAGTAGTAGCGCAACAAACCTGAAAATAGCTTACACGGTACAACTCATTATCATGAAGCTCCAGACCAAATATGAAATCATTTCCACTTTTGGAAAAAGAGAAAACTTTGTCGAAATGCGCATATGCAGAAAGTAAATTCACAGTAACTTCGGTATTTAGTTATTTGACGAAAAATTTTCATTAGTAGTGGTATATGAAACTAAGTATTAATGTATCGGCAAACAGGAAGTAGTAGCACCACAAACATGAAAATATCTGACACTGTACAACTCATCATTTGGAAGCCTAATGCTAAATATCAAATCATTCCCACCTGTAGAAGCCGAGAAAACTTTGACAGTAAAAGTGTTACGGACGGACGGAATGACGGACGGAGGGACGGACGGACAGACGGACGGACACCACCATCACTATATACCCTCCGCTTTTACAAAGCGGGGGTATAAAAATGTAGATCATAAGTTATAAAGACAACAACACTACAGCCATCAGGGTAAATTCAATATTCTTTATTGTTGACTAGTTTTGCCTCATTGGAAGTGTCTTTAGGACAGTTACAAAGAAAAAGAATCATACTGAACTACACAAATTGTGGTTAAGTAGTTTACCGGAGGTTATAGTGAGCTGGCCATTTATGTCTAATTACTTTACACAGTGTGTTACACGGGGTTAAAAATAACATAAATTGCTAGCTTGGTGTAAAATAATTATAACCTGAAGTCTCTGTGAATTATTTTGTTTCTAATGGGGCAATTACAGAACATTACTTGTATTCATGAGACCTTTGGTTACAAATAGTTGTTGTCATGTTTGGCTTTTCCAGTAATTCAATGTACCCACTACGTCACAAACAAAATGGTAAACTTTCCATCTGAATCAAAAGATTGAGTTCTTTCTATGCAACGCCATCTGGAATGGTTGCCTTTTTTTATGCTGTCAAAACAACAAAATTGTCTTTTTGCAGTGGGAGTACCGGTAACTTAAAAAGTCATTCCTTGTCACATGTTACTCATATGTTTATTACTTTTTTACACCTCTAGTGGTCTCAAAGCGTTTCAAGTACCTCACATTAGAATTGGCTCTCTTAGAGAATATCTTCAAGTGTTTTTCCATAGGGTCAAATGTTAAACTAAGTCTCCTTCTGGCAGACATCTTGGATGAGATGCATTTACCAGAAATATTTTTTTATGGAGGCCAACCAAGTACTTTCGTCATTAAATTCATTTTCATTAGGCAGTGTAGGAGAAAATCTTTTGATGTGTTTTCCCATAGGGTCATATGTTATAAAAAGTTCCTAAAATCTTGAAATAATAATCACTATATTAAAAGGGATCATATAACCAAATCTGGTTCCCAATGACACAGCAGTTTTTGTATAGAAAATTAAATGCAATTTTCCGATAAAGTTGATTGAAAACTACAGGCAACTGACACAGATGAGTTAAAAACATAAAAAATCACAATTTGACTGTGATCACATTTTGTTAGATTGTTTTTGTGAGAAATTCCAAAAGGATACAAGTTAAACTATGTAAGTGTTGTCAGTCATTTTGGATGAGGTACAACTATAGAAATCACAAACTATGAAGAGGAGCACCTTAATCTATTACGATTAATTTGTTGGTTTCACAGGAAAAGATCTTTGAAAGCATTTTCTGTAGGATTCTATGCTGAATTATGTACCTGCTGGCCCCTATCTTGGATGAGGAATGAAATTAAATATCAAATACAGTCAAACTGCAATGGATTGAACACCTAAGGGACTGGTGAAAACAAGTTCTAGCTAGAGTGGTGTTCAAGCTATCAAGGTTGAACTGTGCTTAAATTTGAACAAACGTCTTGAAAAAGGGTTTGAGACATCCATGGCGTTCAAGTAATTGCAATTCAGGCCATGGAGTTCGACTGTAGGTTAAAGGGACAATCCAAGGACTATTATGATTAAATACCTTTATGTCCCAGTGTTCCTGTAACTGTCTTACAATGGTGATCTCTCCCACCACAGACACCACAGTTATCTTCTTTTTTCTTGGAGCCTAGTACTCCATCACAACCTACTGTCTATAAGTAGAAAACAAAATAAGAAATTTTAGTGAGCATACTCATATATTTCAAACATATTGAAGAAAAATAACTTTGTTTAAGTGAACTCTCATATTATGAATACAAAGTGTTATATATTTCACAAACAAAAGCCCCCACACCAGAAGAAGCATTGCAAAAAATTCCTGAATTGGAAAATGTTTTTTTTCCATATCATGACCAATAATCATACCCATTTAAAAACAATCTTTCAAGTGGTATCAAAAGAGTTGCTCTGTCAAGATAAAATTTCAGTTTATAACTTGAAATAATCGTAAGCATTCTCTGTACAAAAGAGAGATTATTCAGTTAATCTGGTAGTAAAGTATGCACCTCAGCACATCATGACCAAAAGGCCTATCTCTGTGCAGTGGTTTCAAAGATGTTGTGCTAACAATGTGATAATTTTGGTATTTTAGCTGAAAAATAACCCATTCAAGTCCAATAACCCCTATCAAAGTTGGTCAATCAATATAGTTGTAAGGTATGATCTGCACAAAAACTCTATGAAATATAGAATCAATTTGTCATGCAGTTTCAGAGAAGTTGTGCTACCAAGAACAGAACTGATGGACTGACTGACCAACACAGAAAAACTTTGTTGCATTGAGTATTCCAAATACATGTATGAAGTGAACTCAAAATCAACTTTAATACATATGTCCCTTCATAGTAGATATAAGTCAAATAATTAGAAGATTAAAATCAAAACATATGAAAGAGGACAAGTTACTAAAAATGCCTAAAAGTAATGCTTAGTGACAGTTACTTGTTTCTATATTTCAGGCCAGCTGAACTAAGTATAGTGGTAATGTAAGAGAATAATTTGTTGGCAAAAGGACAGATGAATATTTCCCATATTTCTTTCTTGTGCACTCTTTGTAAATTGATCTCAATTCTAGAAAAAAACAAACACAGTGACCCATACTTAAGAATGCAGAATTCAGGTTTGTAAATGGAGTCTTCAGATGTGCCAATTTATAACACAATCTCATGGATGCAAATATCAATGTCTATCTTCCTTAAGGTCCTTACAGTTAATACAGTGTCTGTGTTTGATTTCCACCATTGAAATCTTAATAGTTGGAAATTTTGCCAAATTATAGGGCAACAACTACTGTCTACAGGACACTTGAACAAGAATATGAAAGTGCTCCAAATACAACATAATTTTTCACTTATCCACCATAATTTGCTAAACAGTATATATTTAGATATAAACTTCGTATCATGTTAAATTTAGAATGGTTAAGTAGAAGCTATTTCCTGATTACACAACTCTGAGCTTTTAGTAAGCACTGACCTGGGATTAATTCATATATGTCAATCAATCAATATTCATTACAATGTCTTCAGCCACTTAGACGGAAATTAAATAGTAGTTAGTTGTTCATATGATTACTATTCAATCTTGACCTGTCTGTGAGGTCAAAGACGGTCTTTAATATTTCATTTTAAGAATTTGCATGTGAGATTATGTCTTCTGACATTTACCCAATATCTGATCTGGTCGTTTTATTTGTATTTAAAACATCAAGACAATTAAAACTAAACCACTTTTAAGTGTCTCCATGGTATTATTCCGCCATTTTTGTCTTAAACTTGTTCATTTAGGTTTCATACATTTAGAAATTTAACAATATAATTATTTAAAATATGAAGAGAGTTCCAAAGTATTTGAAATTTTTTTTTACCCCTTTTACAACATTTTCATTTGAAAAAGGTGAACTAAAACACATGTGCTTCAAATCTGTAGGTGGATTTACAGAACACAGAAATTACGCAAGGGAGATAACTTGATAAAAGAATTTCATATGGATATCACTAGAGAAATTAACATTTCACAATTTGTCTCTCTTATTTCAACGGTGACCCCTAGTTTTTATTTTTAATATGTAAACAAATATAATGAGTTTAAAACACACGCAAAGTTTCAACAAAATCTTAAATAGATTTTTATAGTTATCCCCTCATATAGTCATTTTCCCTATCATTTCTATGTAAAATCTTCAATTTTTTATTGCAGTTTTTGCGCTTAAATGCATGGTGACCCCCAAATTTTATTTTATATTTTGAACAATAATGCAATTATGTTTCTACACAAAAATTTTCACAAAATTCCAGACAAACAGACCTCGCCTTGCATCTGCACCTGGCAAGTGAGGCATTAAAGTCAATCCAAGCATCATTTACAATATGGTCTTTCAAACGTTTAGATTTTATCTGCTGTGATGAGACTTTCATATTGGTCTTATGCAAATTTTCTGCAAAATCATTACTTTGTTACTGTATATCTTTGTAAGTTGCTAACTTTGTGAATATGCAACTATATATACTGAAAACAGCTTACTAACCTTACACACTCAATCTAAACACACATCCTTTGTATCAGGACTACATGGCGTCCCATCTATCCATACTTACCCTAAATACGCAATCTACACACACAACCTTTGTATCAGGATTACATGGCGTCCCATCTATCCACACTTACCTTACACACTCCATCTACACACATCCTTTGTATCAGGACTACATGGCGTCCCATCTAACCATACTTACCCTACATACTCCATCTACACACACACATCCTTTGTATCAGAACTACACGGCGTCCCATCTATCCATACTTACCCTACACACTCAATCTACACAGACTTCCTTTGTATCAGGACTACATGGTGTCCCATCTATCCATACTTACCCTACACACTCCATCTACACAGACTTCCTTTGTATCAGGACTACATGGTGTCCAATCCATCCATACTTACCCTACACACGCCATCTACACAAACATCCTTTGACATAAGTTGTCGAAATGCGCATATGCAGAAAGTAAATTCACAGTGACTTCGGTATTTAGTTATCTGTTACCACTGGGTCGATGCCACTGCTGGTGGACTGTTAGTCCCTGAGGGTATTCACCAGCCCAGTAGTCAGTACTTCGGTGCTGACCCGAAAGCCGATTATTTTTGAAACCTTCCAATATCTAAAATTTTGTAAATTGTATTGAAAACTAAGGCGTATCTCCCCCATGCAAAGCTCTGTCCTTAGCTGATTTTGGCTTTAAATTTAGATCACATTGGTTATTTGTTCTCTTTCAGTTTTTAAACATCTTTGAGTTGATGGTCTTCCAAACGTTTAGATTTTATCTGCACTGATGAGACACAAGTTGTCGAAATGCGCATATGCAGAAAGTAAATTCACAGCGACTTCGGTATTTAGTTATTTGTATCAGGACTACATGGTGTCCCATCTATCCATACTTACCCTACACACTCAATCTACACACATCCTTTGTATCAGGACTACATGGGGTCCCATCTATCCATACTTACCCTATACATGCCATCTACACAAACATCCTTTGTATCAGGACTACATGGTGTCCCATCTATCCATACTTACCTTACACACTCCATCTACACAGACTTCCTTTGTATCAGGACTACATGGTGTCCAATCTATCCATACTTACCCTACACACTCCATCTACACAAACATCCTTTGTATCAGGACTACATGGCGTCCTATCTATCCATACTTACCCTACACACTCCATCTACACA
>MJUU01043267.1:276805-311408 GCA_002080025.1 Modiolus philippinarum
AAAAAAAACTGCATCAAAATCGGACTTAAAATAAAAAATTTATTTTTTTGGAGATTTGCCCCTGTTGGGCCCCATTTATCTCGTGAGCGGTACATGCTACGTGAAATCCGTTGGCATATTCCAGATTGGAAATTTCCTCAGGAGCACACTGAAAGAAACCCCATCAAAATCCGATTAATAATAAAGATTCTACAAACAAACATGTGAAAACACCCAATTTAACCCCTTTTGGCCCCCTTTTTAAAAATGGTTGGGACCACAATTACCAAAACTGAGCCAAGCCTTCCTTTTGTACCAAAGAACATTATGTTAAAATTTCATAAGGATTGATCTACTGGAACTAAAGTTATTGACCAAAAACTAAAGTGTCTACAGACGACGACGACGACAACGACAACGACAACGACGACGACGACAACGACGACGACGACGACGACAGCACCATACCAATATACGACCGCAAAAATTTTTGCGGTCGTATAAAAATTGGATTGGAAACCTGCAAAGTCCAAATATGAAGTGAGGTCCTTTGTATACATTATATGCTGAATCTGTGCAAAGCAGTGTTCTTCAGACAGATTTTACTATTTGCATTTGTCTTTAATGGCAGATGGAAAAGCACAGGGTTGATAATAAACATATAAATTAAAACACATAAACTTAAATTTTACCATGTAAAATAGATAATGAGGAAGACTAATAAAAGAATAAATTATAAGAATGAATACAATTTTAAGAATAAATTATTCCATTAGTTATTTCATGTTTAATTTATCAATGATGTACAAACTTCTCAACCAGAAAATAAAAAATAAATCATATCTTTTAATGAAAGAATTCAGGATAGTCAAAATAAACTTTAAACACACAATATTTCTTTAAATATTTGATATCACTTCCAAATTAAGTTGAATATATATATGTATAAAGAAATGAAAATAGGGCATTTGTCATTCTCATCAAATAAAGACTTGACAGATAAAAATATCAAGACTAAACAACCACAGACAATTTGATACAGAAGCCATTACCTTGAAAAGAAGGAAATGAGACAATCACAACTCTCCTGATAAACTAGAGAGTAAATGCCCCCGCGGCCCGCTGCCATCATCCAATGTTTTTCCTGATGTGTTATTCAAATTTTGGAAAAAACTTAGCTACCGGTACTCTGTTTGTGTCTGTAAAACACATATGATGCCCCACGGTGGGATATAAAACATATACATCTAATTTCTAAGCACTTGATAAACAAATTTCAAGAACTTAAAATTCAAATATCTGACACAGCTTACTGATATAAGCAATCAGGAGTTATCCAGAATGCACATATTTCAATAAAATGGCCAAGTCCACCTACACCCAACAAAAAACACAAATTTAGGCCAAAATCAAAATTGTGACAATACACACATATAAAGTCCTTGGCTAATCACTGTTTAAGGTAAAACAAGAGAAGGGGCAGTCGGAAACGACAGCTAATCCCCTCGCCCGTTTATTGAATGTTTGTCTAGTAATATAAGCACTCAAGGAAGTTGTACTATTCAAGATCTGGCTTGTTACTTCAATCTGAGCCAGTCATGCAAGAAATGTTGTGACCTTATTTCAATCAGGAGCCTCATACCTAAAGCATATATGCATCTACTGATGAAAGATTAATCTTCTACAAGTTGTAGCATCTTAAATCCAGACTGTAACACAAACTTTATCCTAAGTCACCCATGCATGAAATGTAGGTCAAAGTGACTTAATTTTTATCTAGAGCTTTGTAACTTTACAAGATGCATCTACATACAAAATATTATTCTTCTATGAGTTGTAGTATCTAAAATCCAAGCTGTAACACAAACTTTAATCTAAGTCACCAATGCATGAAATGTAGGTCAAAGTGACTCAATTTTCATCTGGAGCTTCCTAACTTTACAAGACACCTCTACATACAAAATATAATTCCTCTACATTTTGTAGTATCCCAGATCTGGACTCTTACAAAAAATTTAACCTAAGTCACTCATGTATGAAATGTAGGTGAAAGTGACCTAATGTTTATCTGGAGCTTCCTAACCTTTATAAGACGCATCTACATACAAAATATTATTCCTCTACGACTTGTATCCCAGATCTGGACTCTTACAAAAACTTTAACCTAAGTCACTCATGCATGAAATGTAGGACAAAGTGACCTAATTTTTATCAGGAGCTTTGTAACTTTACAAGACACATCTACATACAAAATATCATTCCTCTACAGGTTGTAGTATCCCAGATCTGGACTCTTACAAAAACTTTAACCTAAGTCACTCATGCATGAAATGTAGGTCAAAGTGACCTAATTTTTATCTGGAGCTTCTAACTTTACAAGACTCATCTACATACAAAATATTATTCCTCTACAAGTTGAAGTATCCCAGATCTGGACTTTTACAAAAACTTTAACCTAAGTCACTCATGCATGAAATGTATGTCAAATCCACCTAATATCAACCTAATATCAACCTAATATCAACCTCAAGTTCTCCTCAAGATGCATCCATGGACAAAACTTTGACCATCTACGACTTGTTATTCAAAAGATATATGGTCTTAAGTTCGAACGGACGAACGGGTAAAACGCTATATCCCCTCCCCAACTTCGTTGGGCGAGGGGATAATAAATGTAGATGTAATATTTTTGGGAGGATTTAATAGGAATATAACAGGTGCAGAACACACATTTTGATAAAATGGCAAATTCTAAGTCCCCAGATGCCAACCCTTTTCGGCCTCAATCAGTAACCATCAACTGAATTTTCAGTAATTTTGGTCTTCTCTCAGTAATCAACAAAAAAAATTTCTATTTATTGAAACTATATCACTGATTGGTTGCAAAATATTGTGCAAATTACAGAATATCTTGAAATATTAAACACAATGTAATGTTTTCAAAAATCATGCATTATTGATCTGTTTTGACCAAGGAATATTCTGTTACGTTCTACTGTTTGTGATGTGCAGCCCTGACAAGTCAAAGACAGATAGATAAGCTGGTATAGTGAAAGCTATACACCCTTCAAATGTTTATCTAAACAATCTTACCGCTGTGTTCGACATATAATTTGAACTAATCTTTACACACTGGACCGACGATTTAAATATTCAATGCCATTCTATGGAATATTCTGCGCCGAACCATTAGCCTTTCGTTTACTTTTTTTGTGGCAGACAGCCTATCAGACTGCATTGTGACAATCAACTTTTCGGAGAAAGATAAGTTTACTAAACCACACCCAAAAGGTCCGAGAAAATCGGGAGCAACATCCGTTTTGTAATTTAGAAAAAACGGTACGGAACGCCTAAGCAACGAAAGAAATCCGTGTTTTGCAAACTTGAACAACGGCAATTGAAAATCCGTAACGATTGGACTAATGAGCGTAATGCCGTAATTTAGACCCAAAATCCGTGAAAATTACGGAGAATCCGTAAGGGTTGGCATTTATGCCCCCCCCCCCCCCCCCCCAATCAAAAAATTTTACCAAAATCTAAAATGTGACAATATGTTTATCTCCAAACCATGTTTAATCACTGTGCAAAGTAAAATACATGTAGCTTTATATTGTGGGAGGTGTTGTTCAGAACAACAGTTCAAGAATACACATTATACACATAAAATGGCCAAGTTCACCTATCCCTCAAAACTACAACAAAACTACAATTTCTGGCCAAAATCTAAACCATGACATTATGCACATCTTCAATCCATGCCTACTTCAGTCCATGCCTAATCACTGTGCAAAGTAAAATACATGTAGCTTTAATATAGTGGGAAGATTTATCCAGAATAACAGTTCCAGAATACACATTTCGATAAAATGGCCAAGTTCACCTACCCCTCAAAATCACAATTTTTGGCCAAAATCTTAACCATGACAATATGCACATCTTCAATCTATGCCTAATCACTGTGAAAAGTAAATTAAATGTAGCTTCAATATTTTGGAGGAGTTATCCGGAATAACAGCTCATCAGAGATGGGATGGACAGAATTGCGGACGGACGAGGGTAAAACAATATGCCCAATGACTTGTCCTCACAGGGGCATAAAAAAACAAGGTATCTGTGAGCCACTACTCCCTCTCTCAATATTCAGCAAATGTTTGAAAAAGCAGAAAATAATGAATATGGCACCACTGCAGAAGGGAACACAAAAGACATCCACATAAAAATCAGAAGAGCATTTACATATCTAAAGGAAGAGGTCTCTTCTCAACCTTTTGTTGGAAAATGTTTTAAGGGAAATAATAGCAAAGAATTCTCCTTTTTGAGGAAGCAGGGGCTAGATAAACCCACAGACAGACTGTGTCCTTGTGATGTAACAAAATAAAAACAATTTGGTTTATCTGCAGGAGAATTAACCAGAGTGTTACCCTTGTGCAAAGCTAAGTCTATAGCTTAACTTGATGTTACAATTATCAGAGTACATGTATTCCAAATACATCTTGTCGGTTCAGTTCTTAAAAAATAACATGTAACGTGGAATTCAAAAATTGATAAAGTGACAACATGTAGAACTCAAAATTTACTAATAGCACTGTGTTAATCCAACAATATTGTAACACATGTATTTCAATACACCATTAATTGTGAAAGTACTGGTAACATTAATCTTGTCATCAAAAACATAAGGTCATGATGGGTCAAACTCATCTCAACTGTTTATGAATCAAACATTAAATTAATCATATATACCTATTTGATTTACAAGATCTTTGTCTGGATTGTATGCCCCCTCCACAAGTTCTGGAGCACTCACTAAAATCACTCCAGGCTGAAAAACTGCCATATATTACCTGAAATTGTATAAAAGATGTATATTACTTCTTCTATAACATTACATGTTTTAATTTCTGGTACAATATGTAAACAAGTACTGTAAAAGTATGAATTTTCGCAGCGTACTAATTTTCACTATAATCGCTACTGGCTTTGGAACGGGAAAAAAAGTACACGTGAAAATAAGTTTTTTGTGTAGAAAAACCCTTTTAAACATTGAAAACCGTGAAAATTGATACATGCAAATGTGTCAATCTTTCAAAAACCGTGAAAATTAATACGTTTACAGTAATTCATAATACCTCTTTTTTTCAGGCAATGAGTTTGCCAATTGTGGTTTCACTTACACCAAAAGGGAAAAATTTTGTACACCATTATTCACTAGTAGCGGTGTACTTTCTGCGAACTGAAGTAAAGTCTGCAGCAAGTTTACTGCAGCCAATGATAAAAAATCCAGAACATCACCAAAACCTTGGTAAAACACTTTTAATGTTATACCTACAGAAAAATCTTTATACAGATTTATCAGAAATTATTTCATTTAAACAAATTTCAATCTTAAAAATATATTATCATCTCAAAACAAGTTTTGCAGATTAAAATTTTACATTATACCTTTTCAGTGAATTTATTTTTATCGTAAAAATAATTTTTGAGACTTTACAAATGTGTCATAACACTACAATTTGTCTTAGAAATAATTTCTTTCAAGAAACATCTTTGACAATTTGACAAACTGTAAAATACTATAGGCCATGTTTCTGTCCTTACATACATTACCAGAACTTCACAGTAGAGTACGCAAAAAATTCACACAAGTACACAAGAGGTTTGCAGGAAGTATGCCAACAGATCGCAACAGGTCTGCCAGAAGTTTGCAGAAAGTAAACCATAAGTTCACATTAAACCAAACCAGTGAAAAGGTTTGCTCCAAGTCTGCCGCAAACCTAATTCGCATGGTAAAAAGTCGACGTAAATCTACTGCAAACTGTTTGCAGTAAACTTGGTGCAAAGTCTACTGTAAATCTGCAACAGTTAATCACCAAAGGCCTGTTTTTTGGTAAGGGTCCATTCAATGGTTCTCTAAACGAGGCTCTTAATAGGCATTTTTCCATAGGGTCCAATGTTAAAAGAAGTTGCAAACTGGTGTTCATGTTGGACGACAGCTCGACACAACGGTACCAACACTTGGTCATCACCTCATAAGTATCATACATGCCAAGTTTGGCTAAAATCTATTCTTTCAAGGAAAAGTTTACAAAAGAAAGGACAGACAAAAAGTGATGGTAAAAGCTCAACTTGGCTTTAGCCAGGGGAGCTAAATATATGACGTGTTTCGGCACAACTGCCCAATGATTTGGTAAACTTTGTTGGTCAAGGGACAATATTTTTTACTTATTTAATGCAAAACTAAAACATCAAAGTAAGTTAACATACAAAATCTAAAATCAATATCTTAAGCAGTGTTTAAAACATAGTCCCAAACCTAGAAAGCAGCCACAGCCTGCTGAGCTCACTTTGTTGCACAGCACTGTCACATGTTTAACATGTCAGTAAACAGGAATCCACTGTAATCATTCTTTTTAACAGATTCATTCATGCAAAAAATGTAGGTCACAGAATGCATCCAAATCTTTCACTACAGCTATCATCTCAAAATACATCATACATATATACCAATATGGTTCATGTGTATATGTATGTCACAGACAGCATCTGAAGCATGCATTGTTGTCGTCTTCCCAAAATGCATCATACATACAAATATGGTTGATGTGGGACATGTTAGTAAGCAGGAGTTGACTATAACCATTCTGCCTAACCAAGTCGCTCACGAGTAAAATGTAGGTAGCAGACAGCATCCGATGCATGCACTGTTGTTTTCATCCCTAAACATCATACATACCAATATGGTTGATGTGGGAGTTCTTATTATGTCAATAAGAAGAAAAAGACCTTAACCATTTTACCTAACCAGGTCGCTCATGTGTAAAATATAGGTCACAGTCAGCATTCGAAGCATGCATTGTTGTTGTCATCCCAAAATGCCAACAGTAACTGACATGTCCCACATCAACCATATTTGTATGTGTTAGAGATGTCAACTCGAACAAAATTGAATACTCTGAGCATTCAAATGTTTTTCCGAGCGAGTACTCGAGCACTTGCTCATTAAAAAATACATGATAACACACCAAAAATAATTTTATTGTATGTAGAAAAATATTCCCTAACCATGTATTTGTCCAGTTGTCTCAACAACATTTTAATATCATTTAAGCTATTATCATGTTTATCCTAATCAACAATATAATTTGTATTCAATTTACAACTTTTATTTTTAATTGCTGATCAAATACATTAATTTTAGAGAAAAAAAAACGTTATTATAAAAATGTGCTATTTTGTAATTAATTATATTCTTATTGTAAAGTTACTGACATACAAAACAAATATAGCCAATACAGGGGATCTTCTTCACAGGGTTCAACAAAATGTATTTTGTTCAGAAAAAAATATAACATGTATTTCAAAAACGTCTATTTCTTCATTTACAACTAAGAATCTTGCAAAAGTTTACTGTTCAGGTTTTTTTTCATCAGAACTGTGATTTATTTAAAAAAAAAATAGATGTTTAATACTACTAAAATCTTTAAAATCACAACTTTGATGGACTGTGATTAATCAGTGACTGCATTTTACATACTTATCATCGTATTGGCCATCTCAAATAACTAAATACAGAAGTTACTGTCAATTTAGTTTCTGCATATGCTGTATTTCGACATCTTATGTCTCTTCAGTGTATTTCAAGAGATCAATACATATATCTGTTAAATATAAAAATAGAAACCTGATCTCGATTACCAATCTTAATAATCGATACTCGGTTCATCTGAGCGATACTCGAGTACTTAAGTACTTGTTGACATCCCTAGTATGTAAGATGCATTTCAAGTGAAATCAACAATGCATGTTTAGGATGCTGACTGTGACCTATATTTTATGCATGAGTGACCTTGTTAGGTAAAATGGTTCAAGTCTATCAAGCAGGAATGGACTTTAACCATTCCACCTGACCAAGTCGTTCATTCATAAAATGTAGGTCACATACAGCATCCGAAGCATGCTTTGCAGTTGTCATCCCTAATTGCATCATACATACCAATATGGTTGATTTGGGACATGTCAGTAAGCAGGAATGGACTTTAACCATTTTTCCTAACTGGACGCGGATGCCAACGTAGACTAGGGGTATCACATAAGCCCCCCTCACTTCATGAGGCGAGCTAAAAATGTTTTGTTGCAGAATGATTAAAGACTTGAAAAGTAATCCTCTATGCTCTTTAAGTCTAACTGCAAGGGCAAACAAACTTTCTTTTCAGAATATGACTCAAGTTACATTTGAAGTGTTAAGCAGATATACTGGGGCAAGAACCTTTACATGACATATCTGAAGGACTAAATATTTGGCAGTTAGAAATACTATACCATGTATACTTTCATCTTAATATCATATTAAAATGAAGTTACTATCTATATCACATCTATAAAGATTATAATTAAGTTTTAAATGGAAAATTAAAGGGAAAATTGTCTTTGATTGTAAAATAAAACCATCAAAATAAACAATATGTAAACATGTCATATACTTATCCTATCCATGAAGTATTAACAAGAATATAGACCCTTGTACAAAAAAAGACCTAGGAGAGAAAGTAGACATTTCTCATGATACTTTGTTCAAACACCACAACATCTTAGTTATTATTCCAGCAGTCTGTAGCGAACATTACAAAGTCTTTTCCCTAGGTTTCCATCAATTAATAACACCTTAAAATGTCAACTCAATATCAACCATTTAATTCTAAGTAGATCTAATTTCAAAAGGATATTTTTCACTTTTTAGTTTAAATATAAATGAAATATTCCTCAAATTCACCATGAATGCCACTAAGAAAATCAAAAATAGTTGCTCTTGCTTTTCAGGATTTTTTTCTGTGTTGCTAAAGTGGTAATACAACTTTGTAACAAGGATGACATGATCCCAAGTGAGTTGGATAATATCAAAGTCAATAATGAGGAAAATATAGAAGATCAAGTGAATAATGACCTAAGCTCAATATGTATGCAAGATATATGCACATCCAGGTTAAATGATCCTACAATATACAGTAATAGATATAATAACTTGGATTAAAAAAAAACTTCAATGCAAGTCGAGCATGTTGAAAATATACCCGGTAGGTCAATGTAACCAAATTTAGATGCTGACCAACTAACATTAGATGCATAGACTTGCAAGATTAGATAATCCCATCATGTAAAGTTACTCAGATATGAACTTGGACGTAAACTTGCCAAAAATATAGGTCAAAGTAACTTATTTTGCCTGAATGCTGACCTACCACCAATGATGCATCGACATGCAAGATCAGATGATCCTTAGTACCATGAACAATTACTGAGATATGAACTCAAGACTTAATCATAAATGTAAATTGTTCATGCAAAAATGCAGGTCAAAGTGACCTAATTTTGCCTGGATGCTGACCTATCATGAAAGATGCATGCACATGGAAGGTTAGATGATTCAGAGATTTGAACTTGAAAATTGACTAAAAGACAATCAAAAGCATACCTGTAAACCTTACTCATTGAACGGGAGACTCCCCCTTTCAGGACTCAAAACTCAAGCATAGTGTCCTTCTCCCGTGCAGGAGACAAAGATCTCCCACTTCAGACTTCCTCCCGCTTAAACTCCCACTTGAGTGTTCCCCGGAACACATGTGTCGCCGGCACTTTATATATATTTAAGAATTCCTGTGGTTGAAATAGAATTACAAAGTCAATGTTGCACATCTGCATTACATACTGAAGCATGCATTCCTCCAAGTTTAATAGAAAAATACCAAGCCATTTATGAGGAGTTGAAGATAATAGAGGCATACCTTAAGACTCAATAACCTAAAATGGCAGTTCGATGATAATATTGAATTCTGAAATCAAACAAAAAGAAAGAAAAACAAAATGCATACTGCACATCTGCAATATACACTTAAATATTCCTGCAAATTTGGTTGAAGAATACAAATGAGGAGTTGTGAATAACAGAGACGTACCCTCAAGACTAAAATGACAAAGTCCAAAAACCACTGTAAAATCCAGAAAAAACAAAGATGTGTTTGTGAAACGGTAGCAGCCATTGTCCTCAATACAAAATTAATGCTAAAATTTCAATCACTAGAAATTAAGGTTAAGTAGACATTTGTACATGTACTAAGCTCCATTAGATCTATTCACATATAGAATATCAACCCTCTTGCAATTGTAATTTACAAGCTAAAAGCAACATCTAGAATTTGACCTTTTGACTTCTGTGACCTTGACCTTTCACCTGACCTTAGTGAAATTTGCATAATGGTGTTTGGCTTTATATGATCATTATACAGGCCAAATATGAAGGTCCTATCACATCTGGTTGAAAAGATATAAGCAATGTTAAAGTTTTTGTTAAAGTTTTCAAATTTGCACTCGGTGACCTTGACCTTTGACCTGACCCAATTTTAACTTTGTTAGATCTATTCACATATAGAACATCAAGTCTCTAGCAACTGTAATTAACGAGCTTTAGCAAAATCTAGATTTTGACATTTTGACCTCTGTGACCTTGGTGAAATTTGCGTAATGGTGTTCAGCTTCACGTGATCAATATACATACCAAAGATAAAGGTCCTATCACATCTGGTTTAAAAGTGATAAGCCAGGTTAAAGCTGCGGACAGACAGACAGACATACATACAGACAGACAGGGAAAAATAATATGCAAGTTTGGTTGAAAAATACAAAGCCGTTGAGGAGGAGTTGAGGATAATGGAGACGTACCCTCAAGACTCCAATATGCTGAAATGACAGAGTCCAAAGACAGCTTAAAAATCTATAAAAAAAAAAAACAAAATTACAGAAAAACAATATGCATGGTGCACATTTTCGACATATACTGAAGCATTCCTGCAAGTTTGGTGGAAAAATACAAAGCCGTTGAGGAAGAGTTGCGGATAATGGAGACATACCCTTAAAAATCCAATATGCTAATGGAGACATACCCTTAAAAATCCAATCTGCTAAAAAGACAAAGTCCAAAAACAGTGTAAAATCTGGAAAAAAAACAAAATGCATGGTGCGCATCTTCAATATATACTGAAGCATTCGTGCAAATTTGCTTGAAAAGTGTCAAGCTGTTAAGGAGGAGATGCGGATAATGTTTAAAATTTTTTGAGCCATATAAACAGACAGACAGACGCAAGAGGACGGATAGTGATCCCTATGTGTCGATCCTGCACAAGGTGCAGGCGACACAAAAATATATGAAACCCATAAATAATTACTATAGGATATTCATAATTACTTTCTATTAAACATAATATCCACAGTAAAGTCACAATGATATCTAAAAAATAAACACTTTTACGGCCATATTTACCCGATGAACTAATTAATCTCTTCAGTCACCCTTACCTGTATGATTATTTACAAATGCCTTTAAATATAGTGTTTAACTTGTGAATTTTACGTCAGATCTGCTTTTACTCCCAATTTTTTGAATTTTAACAATGCTTAGTTGACTATTTATTAATTTTTGCAAAACATGTAGGGTTGTCTCCCCTTTATTTTTCATGTTTTTAGCTATTTGAATTTTTTTCATCAATACTGAGGTAAAATGCTGTTCCTCAGAAATTAGTTTTATAAACAAACAAGTGAAGACCCTAAAAGAAGTCTCGCCCGTCCCTGCTGGCCTCTAAATTGATGTGAAATCTAAGTGAACTAATCAGAAAAGTGAACATGCTCACTAGACCATGAAATTGAGGTCAAGGACAAAAGTCATCTGCCAGACTGACTACCCAAGACCAACCTATATACCAAATATTATCAACCTACCACTTCTAGGTATTGAGATATGGACTTAAGCAGAAAAACTTAACATGGCCACTAGACCGTGAAATTTAGGTCAAGGACAAAAGTCAAGTGCTGGACTGACATGTACTACCCAAGACCAACTTACATACCAAATATTATCAACCTGCCACTTCTAGTTATTGAGATATGGACTTAAGCAGAAATACTTAACGTGGCCCCTAGACCGTGAAATTGAGGTCAAGGACAAAAGTCACCTGCCAGACTGACATGTACTACCCAAGACCAATCTACATACCAAATATTATCAACCTACCACTTCTAGTTATTGAGAAATGGACTTAAGCAGAAAAACTTAGCCTGGCCACTAGACCGTGAAATTGAGGTCAAGGTCACATAACGTTATGTCCCTTAGGTAGCGCTTGATTAGTACTACCACTGGACCAAATATGATGTTCCTACATCAAAGGGTTTTCAAAATATCCTGCATTTAGTAAAAGTTAACGCTGTCACCGTCGCCGTCGTCATACTTTGCACGCATATGTCTCGCTTTCGTGACTTTCGTCACGGGCGAGACAAAAACGAATTATTCAAATAAAAAATATCAAAAAAGATGTTTAAAACCTTATTTGCTTACATCTTTACAAAATACTGTTCAAATCAAATGCATCAAAATGAAATTATAAACTTTCATACAAATATCAAGCCTTGATACTGTATGCTTTAGAATCACTGATATTAAAGAGTAAGTCAGTATGGTATAATAATAGTTTTCATAGCGAGAAAGAATTGTATATCGATGGATATCAACTACAGTTATGCAATTTCAAAATATAATAAATGAGCCTTAATGGAGCTCATTATATTTGAAATACATAAAAAACATGCTGAACTGCTATTTTTATTTCAAACAACAACACTGTTGCTAGGTAAGGTTAATCACCACCAACAAGATTTTACAGTGTTCCAATAGAAACATCGAAAAAATAATAGCACATCACGTTGACATTGACATGTACTACCCAAGACCAACTTGCATACCAAATATTATCAACCTACCACTTCTAGTTATCGAGAAATGGACTTAAGCAGAAAAACTTAACGTGGCCACTAGACCGTGAAATTGAGGTCAAGGACAAAAGTCACTTGCCAGACTGACATGTACTACCCAAGACCAACCTACATACCAAATATTATCAACCTACCACGTCTAGTTATTGAGAAATGGACTTAAGCAGAAAAACTCAACGTGACCACTAGACCGTAAAATTGAGGTCAAGGACAAAAGTCACCTGCCAGACTGACATGTACTACCCAAGACCAACCTACATACCAAATATTATCAACCTACCACTTCTAGTTATTGAGAAATGGACTTAAGCAGAAAAACTTAATGTGGCCACTAGACCGTGAAATTGAGGTCAAGGACAAAAGTCACTTGCCAGACTGACATTTACTACCCAATGTATGTTGTAAAATGCAGTACATTGATCTTCTTTCTAAATACTTGAATGGTAATATGATTTCTTGCTTCTGATAATCAGTTGGTCATTTTAAGTTGTTGTATGTAATGTCCCCTTTAGCAAAGGTGGAAAGAGGGAGATCTCCCTCTTTACATGTCCAGGACCTGGTTGTATGAACGTGTCATTAGCCTAATGCGTCATTAAGACGTCATTAGCCCTATGGATTGTTAAGACTTAATGAAGACTTAATGATTCATTAGGCTAATGGCACTTTCATACAACTGGGTCCAGAACATTAACAAGTACTGGTCGTGTACCATTTATTGCCATTTTCACATCGTGATTTTGCATATGATCTTCTTAAAACTCGCACTAAACTTTAAATGCATCATCTTGTAAAAATTAACCAAGTAATACATTAACCAATCATATTCATTTTCAGTTTCATTGCACATGCACAGAAATATAGTCATTTAAAAAATGTTGGTTTTCTCGACAAATTTTGCTGATGTGTGTACCAGTTATCGCCATCTTTCAAAATATGCATCCACTTTTTATCAAATTGTTAAATGTACACTTTAATCCTCTGAAGTACTACAAAATGGGATGATCTAAAAGAGAATCAAGAATGAAAGGACAGCCGAAGCAATTTTCAAGCTGAAAGTAGCATGATTTTTATCAATGCCAAGTTTGCTCTATTTTGTTCACGATGACAAGAAAATAGAGGACCTTTACAGCCCCAATTCATCTTGATTTGACTATTTGAAGAGAAGGCAACATACAAAAATGTAGTTAGCATTTATTTCTGGCAAAAAATATAGCTGACATCTCAGTTCTCTTTTGCGACAAAACATGTAAAAAATCTATTTTTAGCAAATTGTCATATGTGACCCCCCAAATAGCAATATATATTTTAAAGGGGTTCCCAAGGGATTTTATCTAAGATTTTACTGTTTTGGATCGACTGAACTTGGCGGCTACAAGTCCACAATCCTTATACAAAAGGATTGTACTTTTTTTCAAAATTTTTGGAAAATAATATTTTTTGATATATTGACATAATATGCAAATCATTTTTTATTTTTTACAAGAGAAGGGGCAGTCGGAAACTACAGCTAATCCCTTCTCCCGTTGTCTAGTATTATAAGCACTCAAGGAGGTTGTACCATTCAAGATCTGGCTTGTTACTTAAATCTGAGCCAGTCATGCAAGAAATGTAGTGACCTTATTTCAATCAGGAGCCTCATACCTAAAGCATATATGCATCTACTGATGAAAGATTAATCTTCTGCAAGTTGTAGTATCTAAAATCCAGACTGTAACACAAACTTTATCCTAAGTCACTCATGCATGAAATGTAGGTCAAACTGACCTAATTTTTATCTGGAGCTTTAGACTTTACAAGATACATCTACATACAAAATATTATTATTCTACAAGTTGTAGTATCTGAAATCCAAGCTGTAACACAAACTCTAACCTAAGTCACTCATGCATGAAATGTAGGTCAAAGTGACCTAATTTTTATCTGGAGCTTCCTAACTTTCCAATACGCATCTACATACAAAATATTATTCCTCTAGGACTTGTAGTATCGCAGATCTTGACTCTTACAAAAACTTTGACCTAAGTCACTCATGCATGAAATGTAGGTCAAAGTGACCTAATTTTTATCTGGAGCTTCGTAACTTTTCAAGGTGCATCTACATATAAAATATTATTCCTCTACAAGTTGTAGTATCCCAGATCTGGACTCTTACAAAAACTTTAACCTGAGTCACTCATGCATGAAATGTATGTCAAATCCACCTATTCTATTTTTCAACCTCAAGTACTCCTCAAGATGCATCCATGGACAAAACATTGTCCATCTACGACTTGTTATTCGAAAGATATATGGTCTTAAGTTTGAACGGACGGACGGACAGACGAACAGGTAAAACGCTATATCCCCTCCCCAACTTCGTTATTTTGCCGATTAATCTTTCTGGATATACCCCATTCCATCTTTTTCATATATATAATCATTATAAAATTTCAATAATTATTTCAATATTCCTACTTGATATAACACTACATAAGTAATCCTTTCATTATTTTTTAAGTTTGTTTGATACATGTATTGCTGTGTAAACACAACCCAAGCCGAGTCTTCATTCATTCTTGTTGTCCATGTCTCCAATTTATATTATTTTCCCTCGAAAATTGTTAAAAATGACAAAAAGGCAAAAATAATACTAATTTTATGCATTATAATGTCAATAACTTTGTTCAAATATACATTACATAAATTTGGGTTGTCAACTACAATCCTTGTATACAAGGATTGTACAATCCTTGTATACAAGGATTGCAGCCGCCAACTTCAGTTGATCCACTGTTTTTAAGTATCTTCAAGGAATGTATTTTTAAGATATTGTTGTCCCTTCTATATATAACCATGTAACAAAAGTCACAAGCAATCACGAAGCACTTGAAAATTGGCGATAACTGGTATACCTTGTTCCCATTGTATCAGGGGTTCCACTGTATCGCAGTACGCGTTATTCTACTCTATGACGTAATCATAGCGTCATCTATCTGCCGTTAATTTTTAGAAAATTAAACATTAGTGCCATATAGTATTCAGGGCACTTTACATTTAACAGTTCTTTCAAATGTAATTGTAACCAAAACATATTTTTAATAATTAGCCATCGTTTAATAAGGGTGGGTAATTCATGGCGACCCCCTCTCCCGAAAAAAAATATCGTAAAAATTTATTTCTTTGATCTTAAGAGCAGCATGTTGTGGGTATGTTGTCTGATGTTTGTAAGTCACAAATATCAACATGGTTACTTGATTCTACAAATATTGAAAGTAATATAGGCAACAATCTGGGTACCTTAAATTAAGACCTAAAATGGAAATATTTCGTTTTTATACCTTTTCGCTGATAATTACGTTTTTTATTCTTTTTCTTAAGTACGTATTGCTTAGGAGAAAGTAAGACAAGTATTCTAACAGCTTATCCGTCTGATAATTCAGAAATGTATTTGAACATGTTGAATATCAATAACTTTCAAGTAATTAAATAATTATTATGTACAAAATGCATTAGAATCACAAATTTTGCACCAACATCTTGAAAATTAGGATTTTCAAGTTCAAAAAGATATTTCAATTAAATCAATGTTGTGAAAAACATTGTCTGAACTTTATTTCATAAAAAAGTATCATAAAATACATATAGAATCCACAACAGCATCGAGTGAGAAACGACATTTCTACACTAGAGATAGTTAAATTTTCAAATTTTAAAATATTTGAAAATTTAACTATCGAGAGTGTAGAAATGTCGTTTCTCACGAGATACGGTTGTGGATTTTATTTCTCTTAATGATTTCAAGGATATTTTGACAAAAGCATGACCCCCCTTTTCAGATGATCCTAAAGAAATGTGTTCTTTGAGGTTGATGTCATCAGGCACGGTCGCCTTTTTTCATGACGTCACAATGGTAAATTTGGAAAACGGCAAACATATTTGACGTCATAATTGAATTTCATCCAATCACTTGCCGAGAACAACATTCTCTCTAGAGAGGAGAACAGTATTTCTCCAACTGGTCAAGAAAAGTGAAAAAAGGACAGAAATTAGAGAAAGTAATTTAATTTATCCCGTAAAGAAATTAATTTGGTCCACAAATGCGCCTCTCATATTGATGGATTGTAATGCCGCGATACAGTGGTACTCTTCCCTTGACATAAAATGACTGCCCTTGTGATTTTGGTTATTTAAGTCCGATGCATATATATACCATTCTCTTATCCGACGTGACATGACAAAGCTGAATTGACCAATCAGATCAGTCGATTTCAATCTTACACCCGCAGTATAGGCGGTGACGCGATCGATGTTTACAGATATAATCTATGTAAAAAATTGATATTTTTAATTGCAATGTATTCAGTGTTATATATAACTATGATCTTGAAATTCGGATATGATGTTTATATTGGCATTGCAAATTCATTTTCTGAGTTTCATAATATCTTGAAAAATGAATGAATAGATCAAAGTTGAAGTTACTTAGCTATATAGTGAAATGTGGACTTTTTCACCTCTTCCACAGGTAAAGTGCCCGGATGTCCGGATAAGAGAATAGATCATTCTTTTTCACTTAAAAAGATGCATTAATAAGAATATGAATTAAATATTTAGAGCATGATCAAATGAAAGAACCAACTTTCCTTTATTCTTTAACCCCAAACCGTACGTACCGCGATACTTTGGCTGTCTTTGGGCGAGCTGTTCTTGACACGCGAACGACGTTCTCGGGTTAAAAAATCGCCCAAATGACACGAACATCAACCCGAGAACACTGTTCGCGGGTCGAAATCTCACACCACCTTTTTGGTAGGAGTGCCAAGAACAAATATGGCGGACACTGGGGAGAAAAGTCTGTGTGAATTTGAACAATGTCCGATTACATTGAACAGCGATCTTTAATACATTCTTTTAGTGCGGAAAATTGTTTTTTCTTGTTTCAAAATAATTTTGAAGATAATTAAAATTTGTAGCGCGATAACCGGTTGACATATGAGGCCTTTTTTCACGTTGATTAGCAGATTCGTTATTCTTTCATATGGAGAGGTAGTGTACACGTAAAATAAACAAAAAAGTAATATAATCACTAAGATGCTACAGAGAAAAGTTCTTAATTCAACTCCAATAAACCTCAAAAAGTGAATATTCAATACAGGAGTGTCCTTAGCTATAATCGATATTACCGATTATTCGGATTCCGTTTGAATATTTTTTGAAATAGTGGATTTCCTATGTTTTTGGGTTCTAGTTCTGCTGATGAGGAATTAATTTCCGAAATGGCCATATACAACTCATCAAAATTTATTGCAGTTGGAGTTAAAATATGTGTTACGGTCTCGTGTTCATTTAATCCACATTCTTTCGTAGATCCAGAGTTATAACCGAACTAAACTGTTAAAAAAAAACGGACTTTTTCTTGAGTGCCACAGTTGAGGCAGAACATACTTACCCTTCCGAAGCACCTGATTTTACCTCCAGTTTTTGTATGGGTTTCTGTGCAAGTACTTTAGTTTTGTGGTGTTCTGTTCATTTTTAACTTTTTGTTTGAACAATTTTGTTCAATTGTTTGGCTTTGTCGTGTGGTACAGTAAATATACATGAATTGCTGAATTACCGTGTTTTTAACAGTTAATGTGGACCTGCTATATTAGCAATGAATGTCAGTCAAGTATATCCGTCAGAAACCTCTCAATATAAAAAAGTCAAGACAACATCACCGATTTCTCGTATCATTTAATATATGCCCACATTTTTAAGCCAATTCGTCGCCATCTTGGTTCCGTTCTTGGTGTTTGAGCGAGATTATCCGAGAACGGAGTTCGACTCGACTCGAGAGCGAAAATAAATCTCTCGCCCAAAGACACCCAGTGAGACCCCCAGTTATACACGGCGATAACTGGTACTCGACTCAGTTGATGTCCAACTCCGTCTCGCAGCCTGTAAACCTTAATAACATGAATACATGTATGGAAGGCATGCGGGGTTACCTTCAGAACAGAGGGAGGGTGTCATTTGAAAGAAATGAGTGGATGATATCTTCAACTTTACTTCTGATAAACCTAATGCTTCGTCGAAAATTGCCGGGTAAATTCTAAAATTTACCTCGTAGACGGAAAAAATATCCCGGATTTCCTCACGTGGATTTCCTACTTGATCGACAGTAGTGTCAGCACGTGAGTGTCAGTCAGTAGGCGGCACATCAAAATTTAGATTCTGTAATTTTTTGGCTTAGGTGTATTTATTTGGTCATAAAACACACCCCAAAACGTTTTTACATTCAAACATGTGTTAGGTTTTGACTGGTTATAAATAGAGAAAAAATGGCGGGAAAATTTTCCTGTACTTTTCACTGTACAATGTAACTACATTTGGAACGCTGCTAACTCAAAAGGGCAAAATAAAGCAGAACTTTTATCTATCGAAATGACGTTTTCTTGGTTAGTTTTATCAGAATCAAACATCAAAAGTTTGCGTTTTTTTCCTTAATGTGCCACCGCACCAATGCACTTCAACGGCCTGTTTCAGGTTTTGGGGACTGAGGGGGTCGACAAAAAGAGAGGGGCGGGTAAAGTAGAAAAGGGATAAGAAAGAGACGCCAAAACAAAGGGAGACCGGGAGAAATGAGACAGAGGTCGGGAGAAATGAGAAAGGGGACTGGGGAAAGGAGCAAGAGGACGGGAGACATTAAGGAACAGGTGACAGGAGAAATTAACGTGCAAGGGCCATGATGTGAAAGGCGCCCCACTCTAGTTGCCATCTAGAACGTTATAGTTATATAGACAGCCTTCTGCCATCTCTTTCTACCATATAATTGCCTATCTAGTCATTTTGAAGTTTATGCAATGTTAACTTTGTGTGCATACCCAGATCCAAAAATAAATTTTAGTAATATGATAACTTTGGGTTTTTTTTTCCTGCTGAAAAGAATTTGCTTTCAAACTCATATAGGTGCCGTTTTCCAAGACTTGAAGAACGACAATGAGGGGGTTTTAAATTACAGGTACTTCGTTTCATTTACATTCACTCAACATCTCCGACGACTGTCATCAGGGACTATACATTGTAATGTATAGTCCCTGCTGTCATGAAGTTCTTGTGAGACCGTGTCCCTGAATACTCTGAATAAACGCATTCGATCCAATTCCCGTGTCAAAGTTCATCACGGAAGTTCATCTAATTTCAACTTTCTCTCACTGAGTCCGGTCTTTTTAATAAAAAAAAACATTTCTTATGCATCAAGGGCGGGTATTTTTCTTTTTCTCGATTGGGGGGGGGGGTGTAAGAAACTTGTCACATTTATCGTGTGCGTTATATATTAGTGTGACTGTTAAAACCAGTTGTTCAAAGGTAGAGCTACAAAATGTCATTTGTTCCAATAGTTCAGTGCTGCAAAGGCAAACACAAGATATATCATGCAGAGTTTAAGACTGGTTTGTTTTTATATAATTGCAAGTACACAGACGAGAAAAGACGTAGACTCATGTAGAAATTGCATGGTACTAGTAATATTTTTAGATTTTAGTTATAATTTAAGTACCAGTCCGTCGAAGAAACAGGCAAAGTGCATTGGTGTGGTGGCACATTGAGGAAAAAAACGCAAATTTGTGATATTTGATTCTAATCAAACTAACCAAGAAAACGTCATTCTAAAGTTCTGTGTTGTTTTGCCTTTTTGAGTTATCAGCGTCCAAACTGATTTAGCTACATTGTACAGTGCAAAGTATTGGAAAATTTTCCCCCATGTTTTCTGTACATAACCAGTCAAAAATTATTTCGAGACCTATGTATGTTCGAATGTAAAAACTTTTTGTGATATGTTTTCATGAACAAATGAATACACCTAAGCCAAAAAAAAATACAGAATCTAAATTTTTGATGTGCCGCCCACTGCCTGACTCTTAGCTGGAATACTACTTAACTGAAAAGGCATCGGTTAAGATTTCTGATTGAACTGACGTTGACTTGTAAATAAATAAATAATTAGATAAATAAATAAATAAATAAATAAAACTTACCTGCTTCTCTAACACGGTAGCAAATATCCATAGAAAGAGGTAGATCCTCATTTTATTACCCAATATAGTATGTCAACGTTCATTGATGCTACTGGCTGTCATCGAGCTATACAGCTTCACTCATACCCTGAATATAGATCAATTAATTATACAAGCAAATTTGGCAATAAGTTTGTTTTATTTTCTAGTTCAAGTAAATTTCCCTATACAATTTATTTCATGTAATACTGGAAATTAATCAAAAACCATGAAGCGTAAAATTTCTTCTTTTATAATTCGTCTAGATTATAAAAACAAGATTGTTTTATCTGATGATAAATATATTCCGAATGTCTTCTAAATTACTTAATGTCTATAGCGGTAATCCATGTATTCTCAAGACATCTTAAATGTAGTTCTAACAAAATTCATTGACACTGGTCTCGCCTACCACATGAATTGGCTAGTTTAAGAACTTCCTTCTTTTACAACTCAAAACCTTTACTGCATACTTCAATTATCTATTCTTCTTCTTCTCCTTCTTCTTCTTCTTCTTAAAACTCAATTTTTGGTATGAAGACACAAGAATGTATCAATGCTTTAAGCAGTACTATACATATGTAGCTGTTGTGCTACTTCATATTTCCAGATTATTTGGGGGTGTTAATCGTTTGACAGTTTTGAAAATGTGATGATTTCACGGACCCATACTATTATTACAATTTACTGACAAACCAGAAAACCTCTTACGACAGATATGACTTTAATTGGGGTTTTAATTTCTAAAAAGGACATATAAATAATACATTGTCTGAGTTATCGTATTGTCAACATTATAAAAATTGCCTGGAGAGTTGACATAAAGACATGGAAAATGTTAATTTCAGCTTTATAACAAGTCTTACATCTGTCGCATTGCTTTGTGAGTGTAACAAGGGTCAGTCAACTTCACAATAATTAATCCTGCATCATACATTCCTTGATGGCCGTCAAAGAAGTATCTTAAACACAAATAAATTAGTCCAAGCATATTCTAATTAAAAGCTAGTTTTTACCCTTAATGAGAGTGTTGGTGATTAGAGTGGCTGGTCAATTAGAGATGTCTTTTTTGTTTTTTTTTATGCTTGTTATCCCAAATCTTCCTAAGAAATGTGAATAATTTTGACATTGTTTATTCAGATATTACCATCTGCCAACTACTTGTTTTGTCGATTTCACTCAAGTATATAAACTGTCCATCAAAGTCCACTTGACATCACTTTGGAATGTCATTCCATACTGTTTTAATAGTCACCTTCCAAATCAAATTGGCTGTTCTCGTTTCTGTAATTGGCCGAAATATTTCAAATCATATAATTTAGCAAGTGCGCTTTTTAACGTTTGTCTAAATACGAAGCTCAGTGACAGTTAATGGCCACTTTGGGAAAAGTGCGAAAATCTTGGAGTTTCTAAAAAAACGCACGTTATCTCTTTTCTTTCTGAACACTGACATTTTGTCTTAATAATGTGGTGAAAAATTTTGAGTTTGCACGAAAAAATATGCCGGACTGGTTACGGAATTCTAGCCCCAATAAGAAAATGGCTTAATCTGGTCCTAAACATGTATAAAGAATTCTTCCAAACATTGAGATGGACGCAAATGGACTGACTATGATCATACTAATTATTATATGGAAATTTCAAAACTAGAGGCCATATATAACACAGTCTTTATCACTCATTGAACTTATGCATATGTACAATTGACTTTCCAGTAAGCTCTATATAGATGCATAACCAGGAAAATATTACTGAAATCCCACCCTCTACATCCTACATTCAAGAGACTTACCAAGTCATATGAACTCGGATCTGAAGAAGAAAATTTTTAAACAATTGATTGCCATGATGAGATTTTCTTTTTAAAGGTTGTTTGAATTTGCTTCAATAGTTCTATGATCATAGATGGAATTCAGTTTTTAGCTATGTCCTCCACTGGCAGCTATGTTTTTCTCGAGTGAAATTGAAATACATCATTACTGCAAAGTTTGGTTCCATGTAAATCTACTTAAATAGTTCAAGAGCAAGTGTTGAAAATGATCGTGACTGCAAGCTGGTTATCTAAATAATAGCGTAAATGATCTTCCATCAAGTAGTTTTTGTTTTAATTACATGAGAGATACTTGGCCAGGTAAAAACTAAGCGGTATATAGTTTGTTTTATTAATCTCTTTCATCTCGTGTAATACAACAGGTTGACTGACACAAACATGGAATAAGAATGTGTTTATTATAATGATTTGTATATTATGTTACATATTTAACGCCTGTAATGGACAGGGTTATTCCAGTGTCACTACATGTAGGCAAAATGGATTTTTTTGGTTGTTTGTCTTGTCTGATTGTTACAAGTTATATGCAAATTACGATGAGCTTACCTCTTTAGTATAAAGCCACATGACTTACTTGTTAAACTTGTTAAATTTACAAGATGAATAGCAAACAAAATAACAATGGTACAATAGGCCACAATCAGAGGGTAAAAAGGAATAAAAATACAAAATAAAAACACAACAAAAAATCGCAAATGATACACAGAAATGTCATCCTCCCAAGTCGGGTGTTCTGATATGAGTCCACGTCCCTTCCGTTCGAAGGAACGGACGTGGACTCAGAACACCTGACTTGGGAGGATGCAGAAATGTATGACTCGAAATTTCGACCTTACGGCCTTTACTTATGGGGCAACTGGACGGAATCAAAGTGACCGTCCTTCTAGAACCAGAGAGAAAAGAGACCAACGTAGCAACTTTATATAAATATTACTGATGAATTTTTAACTTATCCATTTTTAAGAAAGTGTGAACAGAACCGTCAGTTAAAAAAAAAGATAGGTGCAAAGACAATGGCAATATCGACAAGAAACAGAGACTGCCCGCGACATCACTTACGTATGGCACAGAAAAGAAAAATGGGGACGAACATACAGATGAACAACACATGCTTTAAAACCATTGGTGAGAACAAGGTATACCGGTAGAGCAAGCATCTTCTGTTTCTTACAAGACATCCGTGGTCTGGAAAATGTCGTTTCCTGTAATGATGTCAAATCCAGGAGAGGAAAAGGAAAAAGATGAGTTGTTAAAGGGGAAGATCTGTTGTCATCTAGGAAACAGATATGCCATACATAGCGGTCAACAGGACCGTAAAACGAGTGAGTTCAGAGTATGGGTAACATACCCTTGTTCAAGTAGCCCGGCTATTTGGAAGCAAGTTCGTGCTCATGTTAGACAAAATGTCCTTGCTTTTGAAGCGTATAGATTCGGAAGTTGAACATATCGTAACAGGGAAAATAACCACATATGAATCCAGGTTTAACCGAATGAGTGTTTCTTTGACTTTATACGTATACCTCATATCCCAATATGGTATTAAATGTATCATTATGTAGTCAATGACACTAGTTAAACATCCTTTCTCGTGAATTATCCACAGGTTAGGTGAAAAGTTATCACAAGGGTGATCTCTGTTATATGTGGTTAGTTATTGTAATGTCTAACGATTAATAGCAAACACATATAATTTGTACCAGTATTATAAACGAATAGAAAAAGAGTTTAAATTATTTACACGGATTCGTGGTTTGTCTGTTTGGTATTGGTAATTGGATGGATCAATTTCTGCAGACGTCTTTTATGCCGGGTAACTCTCCACGCTTCACGCCATGATGTGTCATTAAAATTAAATTATTCATTTTGTCACTTTTAATCTTGATATCTAAACCCATATCAGGTTCATGTACTTATTACATAAAAAATACTGTGCCATCATTTTCAAAATGTGTATTTTATAAATCGGGTAGGCAAGTTAATATGATTAGCAAAAGTTCATAACTTGTTCTAGCCCCTGTTTTATTATAGTTTAAATATTCGAGGTTTTGCCTTTTTTTCAATTTAACCGTCTTTCTTCCTTTTGTCGTTTTTAGTTATTTTTAACTTGTATATTTTTGTGTATTTTGGCCCACTGTTCCATTTTTGTTCTGCTCATATATACAGTTATTTTGTGGCAAATGCACAACATATACTTTTATATCTTCAATTTGACTATATCGTATATGTCCCGGCGATCTATCTAAAAAACAAACTAAATACTAAACGACCACATTTTTAGTGGGCGACCAGTTACAGCGATCACTGATATGTATCTGCAATTGACATATGAGTTTTGTCAACTGCAGTTTTCAGAATATTGTAATGAAAAAAATGCATGAAAAAATTTCATCTCGGTTAATCAAATTGCTAACCACAAAAGTTTTGCTGCATACTAATATACTAAATGGGATGATTAAAGCAGTCCATTTTTGATAGAATAAAAAAATTAATAATGATTACATTTTCATTTTATAAAAATCAATATTTCCAAGAATAAAATTTTTGAATAGAATTTTTAAAATTACACCTTTTTTTCAAATAACTAAATACCGAAGTTACTGTGAATTTATTTTCTGCATATGCGCATTTCGACAACTTATGTCTCTTCAGTGCAGATTTTAATCTAAACGTTTGGAAGACCATAAACTCAAAGATATTTAAAAACTGATAGAAACTCATTCCAATTTGAATTTGCAATTCCAGTGATTGCAAATCTTGTGCCGCCATTTTTTTAGAGTTACCAAGTAGTGCGAGTAACCAATATGTGCGGAATCGCAATCATTATTGTAATTCGATATCTTTGCATAATTTTACACTATGTTAATCTAAAAAACATGGGAATTTCAAAATCCTATGGGAAAATGCAATTTCCCATGGGATTTCACCATTTCCATTGGGATTTTGAAATAGTCCCATGGGACTTTTATTTTTCCCATGGGATTTTTATTTTTCCCATGGGATTATCATTTTCCATGGGATTTCTGTAATTTCCCATGGGATTATTTTTCCTCCATGGGAATATTTCAAAATACCATGGGAAATTGTAAAATCCCATGGGAAAATGCATTTTCCCATGGGATTGTGTTATCGTGTGCTAACATATCGACTTACTAATATGATTTTCGTAAGTCCCATGAAATTCCGCATATTTTGGTAATTTCCACTATATGGTAGCTCTCAAAAATGGCGGCACCAGATTTGCAATTACTGGAATTGCAAATTTAAATTGGAATGAGTTTAGAGAACAAATAACCAATATGATCTAAATGTAAAGCCAAAATCAGCCAAGGACAAAGCTTTGCATGAGGGAGATACTCCTTACCAAAGGGAGATAACAAAGCAGAACATATTGCGACATTAATTAGCTCCCCTTTAAAATAACTGTGTTTCGGATTAAAGAAAAAATCAACAAAATTATTTTGCAGATCACTTGTACCTATATTGAAGATGTGCATGTGGAAAGGATTTTGATTTTGGTTTATTTTTGTAAAGAATATACATTGTTGAACTTAGTCATTCTTTTGGTAATTTTGAGATAGATGGTACATAGTTTGTCCGCGCAACTCCTACAGTTTTGATGCTAGGGAGTTTTTATTTTGCAGATCTTTTGTACCTATATCGAAGATGTGCATGTGGTGAGGACTTTGATTTTGGTTATTTTTTGTCAAAAATATACATTGTTGAACTTAGTCATTTTTTGGTGATTTAGTAATAGAGGGTACATAGTTTGTCCACGCAACTTGATGCTAGGAAAATTTTATTTTGCAGATCCTTTGTACCTATATTGACGATGTGCATGTGGTAAGGATTTTGATTTTGGTTAATTTTTGTCACAATCATACATTGTTGTACTTCGTCATTTTTGGTGATTTTTCATAGAGGTACATAGTTTGTCCGCGCAACTCCTCCTACAGTTTTGATGCTAAGAAGTTTTTATCTTGCAGATCATTTGTACCTATATTGAAGATGTGCATGTGGAAAGAATTTTCATTTTGGTTTATTTTTGTAAAAAATATACGTTGTTTAACTTAGTCCCTTTTTTGGCGATTTTGTGATAGATGGCAAATTGTTTGTCCGCGCAAGTCACTTTTTGGGTGATTTTGTGATAGATGGCACATTGTTTGTCCGCGCAACTCCTCCTACAGTTTTTATGCTAGGAAGTTTTTATTTTGCAGATAATTTGTACTTATATCTAAGATGTGCATGTGGGAAGGATTTTGATTTTGATGCATTTTTGAAAAAATACACATTGTTGAACTTAGTCATTTATTGGGTGAATAATTTAAAGAGGGTACACAGATTGTCCGCACAATTCCTCCTACAGTTTTGATGCTAGGAAACTTTTATTTTGCAGTTTATTTGTGCCTATATTGAAGATGTGCATGTGGTATGTATTTTGATTTCGGTTCTTCTTTTTTTTCAAAAATATACATGGTTAAACTTTTAATTGTTTGGTGATTAAGTAATAGAGGGTACATTGTTTATATTTGCAACCTAGAATTACATGTGTTTAGCGGGAGCATCATACGTGTCTTACAGACACAGATATTACTAAAAAATCCCAATTTGATTCAACCTTGCGCGGGGGCATGTCATCCTCTAGTTTGATTTAACAAATACAACAGAGAAGACATCTGCTGAGGTAAGAAAATGTTTCTTTGGCATAAATTTAGAAGCCGATCTTCTAGGTAAGTAAACTGCAAATTACAGATATTGTTGTTTGCTGCATGTGACCTACTTCTAAATGTGTGCCAGAAGTGCATGTTCTTGATGTTCTTGTTTGCCAATATTTTTATAATGTCAACTCAACATTCTAGTACCCACGCACTTCAAATGATGTTCTCCTCGGCTTTTTTGTAATAAGTGCAATCCGTGGAAGTGTGCCTTTTTGTTACAAAAGGAAACAATTTACAGAATACAGAACAACATGAATTCACTTTTACCAATTATTTTTTCCCCATATACACAATGCTAGAAAATTTTGTTGAGCCGGGCATTAGAATTTTTTTGGCAAAAGTCAGAGCCAGAAATTTTTTTCTAAAATAATACCATCTCCCTCCCCTCCCCCCTCCCTGAAATTCAAATGGTCCGTGTCTTATTCGTTTTGGGTCATTCCGGTAGATTCGTTAGAGATCAAGTTCGACAGATATCACCGGGGGCAAAGAAAAGTTGTAACGATATACAAATCTAAGGTAACTGTTAAATTTCTATAAATTTTGGTTCTGTGTATTTTGCCTATATCAATGCAAGTAAAATCAAAACAGACTAGTGCTGTTTTTTTTTAGGGAGAAAAAATACCATTTCCTCTGGACTGTAGATAGCTAGAAAAATAAAAAGACCATGTATCAAAGTGTTCAGTGAAAACGCCATATAGTTTGAGTTCTCAAAAATGTCCAAATTTTCATATTTCATTGATGTGAAATCTACTAAATCAGATAATTTCATTTCTTAATAAAACAGAACTTTTGAACGAATGGGATGTCAAAAAGGAATAAAAATAAGTCTAAATCATAAACCCTTTTATTTTCTATTTGAATTTCATATTGGCATATTTTTATTCATTTTGTTGCCAAAATTATATCTTTACGAGTTCACTCATATTTCGTGTGAATGTATGGCACGCCAAAGCCACAAAAATGAGATAAAATAGCATTATCTCAGGTAATGCTATCTTATCTGAATTTTTGTGGTTTTGGCGCACATTATCAGACATGTATTATCAGGTTTCCTCATTACCTCCTGATAAGTACTTTTAAATATTTTATACATAGGTCTCTATGCAATCTATATGGTAATGATGTTTTATCTCAAGATAACATAGCATTATCTGTTAATTCAGTTTTTTCTGCATTTTTGTGGTTTTGGCGTGCTAGTAAATGTATTATCTGTTTTCTAATATCAACCAATCAAACGTAATATCTGTGTGAAACTGTATTATCTGATTTATTTTAAAATCAATCAGATGTAGATAGATAAATTTCAATAACTTATTAAATTCAATCTTTTTAGATCAAATTATTTTTTTCTGAAAAACTATGTAATAATTTTAGAATTGTAACATAATTTCTTTTCTTTTTCTTATCCATTTGCCATTTGTAACGAATTTTGTAATATTGTGTGTATATATTATTCTGTATTTTCTCTTTGGCGTTGTAAAATTAGTTTATGTGAATAAAGTCTCGTCAATATATATTAAAAATTACAATAACACAATATATCATCGTTAAGCTTACCTGTACGTGTGATCGTTGCATGGATGTATATTCTATGAAATATACATGCGCATTATACATGCAAGTATGACCTCAACGCAGAAATTGTTTTTTAATTAATGTTTGCATAAAAACATTACTTAAATGGATCATGAAAATAAATAAGTAATTATCTGATTGAATCTGAAGTGTAAATTTGAGATATATAATATATATTCTTATTATTTTTATCTTTATCATGTGTATGGAATGTGTATCTGTATGAGGCAGTCTTTTTGTTTGCACGTTTTGTGTTTATTTATCAAGATTACGTTATTATTTATTTTTATAATATCAGAAGTTTAAGAGCTCTTGTGCGCTCATGTTTGCTTGTTAATTTGTACAAGCTATGACTTTAAAAATACCATTTACTTACTTACTGGATGTTTAATTCATTGAAATGGGGGGTATGGAAGTCTTTCAAACTTTTGTCTATTTCTTGCAGGATCTAAGCAAAGTCTGTTTTTATATAGTAGTTTTACCATGCTAACTTTAATTAAACAAGGACATCCGAGACCAGGAAGTAAATTTTGTTTCTCACAGAACACTCGGATGAAAATAAGTGAGAATGTTAACAGTGATAATGAATCTATGGAATTAATAAAATATATATTAAAAAATATATCAAGTGTACACTTTTCACATTTTTAAAGCTTTTGGTTGCTAGTAGTCAAGGAATCGTTTTCTTAGCGAATGAAATTGCATGTAACAGATTAAGACGGATGTTCTTCAATGGGCACAATAAATTATTACACACGGATCGGACATCTATCATAAGATAGTTCATTACCTGTTAACAGATAAACAAGTTCATTACCAGTTATGATAAGCAATTTCATTACCTATTACCTCCAGGAAAGAATGTTTTATCTCTTTATTGCATAGAGACCTATGTTAAGTTTTTTTCCATATTTAATTATCAGGAGTTAATGATATTTTATCTGCGCCAAAACCACAAAAATACAGATAAGATAGCATTACCTGAGATAATGCTATTTTATCTCATTTTTGTGGCTTTGGCGTGCCATATGAATGCAAATTTCGAATTTAGCTTTGAATTGGAAGTAAACAGATTTAATTTGGGAACATTTGGATGCTTGATTTATATTCTGCAGTGTTACACGACTGCTTGATATTTGCTTAGGTTTAATTGTTTTAGTTTCAACATATCTATTTAAATAGATCTACAAAAAGTTTAATAAACCATATGATATGAAGTTATATATTTCCTTCATTGCAGACAATTTTATTGGTGAGAAGAGAAAACTAAAAGTAGCAAAAAGAGGAAAAAAGTAAAATTAATGTGATATTAAGGTGCACTTGGAGTTCTAAAGGAGTTCTTATATTCACCTTTTCATTTATTTTTACTTCCTTTTCGATCGAAATTAACCCTATTTTAATACACTCAATACATCATTTTTTGTTTATTATAGTTGCTGGATATGAAAAGGTAATTTTATCTCTTGCGAGAATCTTCTTATTTCAAAGATTTTCCATCATTCTAAGTTTAAACTGAAGTATTCAAAATGAAATTAATACATATCAAAAGCACATAACTAAACATCTTGTTATTTTTTAAACATCCCGAACTTTAAGTGTTGCTACCTCACAAGTTAATTTAGCTAAGAAATAATACGACACCGGGTAAACGTCTCTATAATGGGCTAAATATTTGAAACGAAATGCTTAACATAAATTGTCAAATAAAACATAAATATGTGAACATGATATGAACAGCCAGACAGAACTGCGAAACTCAAAATAAATATTCATAAAAAATGAGATGTTTTAACGCCTATGTTGTATGTCATTAAATATACAAAGCGAACTCTAAACACTAGTTTGGTGATAAAATGATTGACACAATTGCAACTTGATTCAGTGAATAAGCGTTTTAGAAAGATGTACCGCTGGGCTGAAGTGAGCTTTTATGACAAAAAGGCTGGAGACCATACAGTTATGAAGTTAAATAGTCAGATTTATTAAAAAAAAAAAAAAAAAAACATGTACATTTTTATCATGCTTTAAAAGAAGTAACATTTAAAGTATTTGGCAAAAACATATAATAAGCATTTGAGTAGACTGTATGGTTTGATAAACCAGAAGCTAACTGCTCGATATGATTTTCCCACTGGGTTTATATATAAAATTTTGTAGATGACCATCGAGTTAAAATGCTTAGTTAACATCTACTTGATATATGAAACAGTTTTTAAAAAATTGCAATTTACAACATGTGCCTTAGGGTCCAGTGTTAAACTATAATCTGCAGTGGTGGCCATCTTGAATTTATAATCGGCACTATAATCATACATTTGTTTAATGACCATCATGTTACCATGCATAGTTAATATCAACTTCGTGAGTGAAATAGTTTCCAAGAATGAACAACATTTTCACATAGAGACCTTTGTTAAATTATGTTTCCCGGTGGCGACCATTTTTTATTTGTGACCCGTGCAAAGATATGAAATTTGGTAGATGACCATTATGTTATCATGCCTAGCTAAAAAATTAATATATGAAATAGGCAGCCATCGCCGATTTATGATTGGTACTAAATGGTGCTTTTGTTTCATGATCATGTTGTTACCACGCATAGTTAATATCAACTTGATGTATAAAGCAGTTTTCTTAGTGTAGGCCATCATGGATGAGATGTAGACCTGTCGTACATCTGTTGAAATTGTAGTTCTCGATAAGTTGAACTCACATTGCTTTCAGTCAAACTTTAATTTACCTCTTTCTCGGATAGTTTTGAAAATGTAACAAAAACATTGAAAGAACACGAAAATTCAATGGGCAATTTTGCTTAGAAAAATTATTTATTTTCATGTCGATATCGAACAAAAATTTTCACCAAATGTCGCTTTTATTCGTAAATTTCATAATTTTTTATTCATATCTATTTATCATTCAAAACAAAATTATATGTATATATATGATATATATTTTTATTTTCATGATAGGAAGGATTAGAATATTTTTCACTGACACCAAGATTAAGTCATTTTTTACAAAACCGCCCCAGAAATTTAAAATCAAATGGCTGTCGACATATCTCGTTACAATAAAAGATATCTTATGAGTGCATATTCAATATCAAGTTTAGTATTAAAGAAATTTCATAAACTAAATGTTATATAGTAAATACGATATATCTTGCAAAGATGTCTTCAATTTGGTCATACACATTTGCAATATTAGTGTCAGTAATCATTGAAATAACAATATGATTGCAAAAAGGCGGAAACTGATTGTATATAGATATGCATTAATGTCAATTACAAAGTTCATCCAACTTTACTACTTATTTGCATTTAAAGGTCAAAGTTTTTTAGATAGGTGTTAACGGTTATATAGATATGATAGGATTATTTGAAATTGAGATGAGTTGTTTAGTTGTATATATAATTTGCTTACTTTATACTGATTCTGAATAGTTTACTCACACTGTCATGGTAGATTATCATACTTGAGATCAGACTAGTTTACTCACACTGTCATGGTAGATTATCTTCATGCAAATTAAGTACTGTTGGTTCAGAAATTTCTGCGAAGACATGTCGAATGTGAACTCCAATTATTTCAAATTTACATTTCAGACCTGCACATACAGCAATCACATATTTGCTGCAGGAAACACGAGTTTAATCCAGGAATCCTCTGGATTTCCTGCCATGAAACCTATTTGTCCTGACAGCAGGACCAGGTCTAGGTTTTGTTGACTTTGCTTAGGAAAACCGAGTTTCTCTGCGTTTTTGGGTGAATGACGGTTGCAACGGGAGAAAACTTGGGCTTAGCTTTAGAAACCCATAGGATCCTTAGCTTACAAAGGAAAACTATCATTTGATACAGGAAACTACGGTTTAGTTCAGGAAAGCAGATTTCACTAGAGAAAAATGTTTTTTTAAAGAATCAACTTACAAAGGAAAACTATCATTTGATACAGGAAACTACGGTCTAGTTCAGGAAAGCAGATTTCACTAGAGAAAAATGTTTTTAAAGAACTTGAGTCTAGCTTAAGAACCTCATTGGATCCCGACTAACATTTTATGCAGGAAACTCGAGTTTAGTTCAGGAACCACGAGTTTTCTATCGTGTTTCCTACCAGTAAACAGCAAAACCAGGTTTTGCCGAAGAAAATTTGGGGAATTAAGTGCCATATCTTTATATTACAATGCCTAGGAGTGGTCTGTGGCATTGGGTATGATGTAGCAGGAAAATACCATGACATGTTCGTGTTTAGGACAAAGACAGGGATATGAATCTGTATTCCATCTGAACCCAGAAAAAACTGTTTTATAATCTCATAATTGTTCAAGTTCAAGTTCAAGTTCTTTATTAAGACAAAAGACCCCAACAGGGGTATGTGAATACAAATAACATATATACAAACGTATATTGTTGGAATAAATGAAGACACAGCATTGTATTTACTTATTAAAATACTTCATTATAAAGTATGGAAGGCAATTGTTACCTATATTGTACCTGTTTACACATTATTTAATTACTGACAATAATATTTTGCAAAATTTTGCTACTAGGAATAGAACTCTATTGTCATCTGTATTTAATAAATCATGAAATTTGACAGAGTTGGGATGCACTATAAATTGTCTGGGTAAAAAATGTTTTCTTTCGTTTTTGAAAAACTCACATTCAAGAAGGTAATGAAATTCGTCCCCCAATGCATTTGCATTACACAGATCACATAACCTATCATTTCTGTCCACCCCCCAAAATCTACCCTTTTCTATGGGAAATTTATGATTCATACACCTAAAATGACAAAGAGCATTCCTTAGATCAGCTGGCAAATTTATTAAATAATTCTCAAAACCGTGTTCAACTTTAAAAATTCTATAATTCAGGGTTTTAGACTTATCAAAAATGGAACTGTACCAATTTTGTTTGAATTGGTCCATTAACCTAATTTTAACCATTTTTGATACACAAGTTTGCTTTGGTACATACTGAGCCAACCAATATTGAGATAAACCACAATCATTGAGAGTATTTTCAATAACATTAAGCCAATTTGACTGAAATATGTTGTGCTGCTTCAGTTTGAAAAGAAGTCTATATAATAATGAACAAATTTTATCCTGTTTACCACTGACAATTCTATGCCAAAAACCTATCATTCTAGATTTAATAAAGATTTCAACTGGATATCGTCCCAGTTCACCAAGTATAACATTATTTGGGGTGGACTTTTTTAAGTTCAGTATGATCTTATAAAATTGAAAAAACAATGATTCTATAGCTTGATTGTTATAGGATCCCCACACTTCACAACCATAAAATAAAATTGGAGCAACCATACTATCAAACAATTTCAACTGAAGATCAACAGGTAAATAGAGTCTCCGTATTTTCTTTAACAAATTAAACATGGCTTTTCTACCCTGAGCTAGCATTTTAGCTTTGTGACTAGAAAAAGACCCATTACTTGAAAATTCATCGACTATATTTAAATTTTCACCATTATATTTAAAAATAGGTACATTATTCAGTTTTCGTCTGTTAAAAACAACAACTTTTGTTTTCATAGCATTGACTTCAAGTTTCCATGTTTTACAATATTTATACTATAACTAATCCGAGATTCTGATTATCGCAAAATATTCAACGAATGATCGAACAACGCAGTAATTCACGAATGCGCACCG
>MJUU01043267.1:312280-322814 GCA_002080025.1 Modiolus philippinarum
ATCATTTCCACATGCCTTATTATTTTTAAGGACTTTATAACCTTATCTATTTCAATACTAGTGAATTCTTTGTTCAATTCAGTATTCAATTCATTTATATTATCAGGATTTATATCATTAAAATCATCCCCTTCTTCTTCGACAGTGTTTAATTTCTTAAAATGGTCAAAAAAACATTCCAAACTGACTTTGCTTTCAACAACTTTGCTTTGTGGATTAGATCTATTTACCAAAGTCCAAAATGCTTTTGGATCCTTTGATTGTAATGTTCTGACCTTTTCAATAAAGTTTTTCTTATATTTATTAAAATATTTATTAATGGTTTTTTGTATTCTTTACTACTTCTTACAAGATTTGATTTAGACTCAACCGACCAGACTCAACCGACCTCACCCTCCAATGAAAATTTTTTGATTTGTGATATTGTTTACATTTATTGTGACATTCAGCATTGAACCAGGGCTTTTTTACTTTACACTTTTTCTGTTTACTATTTGGACTACAAATTTTAAGCATATCACTTGAAGATGCCGCAATTTTCATAATAGAACAGCAATCATCAATCAAATTTTCAACAACATCTTGATTCACCGAATTAAGATCAAGAGTATCAAGCTTTTGATTAAGTATTTCAATTTCTTCATCATCTAATTGATCAATAAAATTAACAGAATTATCCTTAATCGTTCGAAAATAGTGCTTTTCGACTACCGTGAGATTGATGGTCATATCTTCCGCCAAACTAACCAATCAAATTGCAGGATTAATATCAGCAAAATATAAAGAATAATCGTAATGAAATTGGCATTTTTGTGTTCCATATATATGATGCAATCGCGATTCCCTTTTAATCCATGCATATACATGGTATTGTTGTAGTGCTGATGTATTACATTTGTCGTATGTGCAACATATGTTTACCATATGAGTACTTAACCCTAAAAAAACTAGACACAACACGACTGATTCCTCGTACGTACAGAAATAACTGACTGACATTAGAAAGTTTTTGTTGGTTAATCTTTTTCTTTTGAATATCAGTCCACCTTGCTAAGACATATCCTGAATTGATGTTTTGACAATATAGCATTGCATTTCAATAAACATAATTACATAACGTACTCTGTAATGTGATATAAGCTATATGAAGACTCGAAAAAAAAACTGCAGAAAATCTAATTAAAAATTGAATTGAAAAATGAATTCAAATACATTTCAAAATTAATTTGCAAATGCATTGATCAATTTTATTCTACAAAATATCTCCAGCCATTGATATTCTCACCGGTATTCCATATGTCCTTTTTACCTTTTGTAATAATTACAATGGGTTCTTTCAGCCAGTTCGCTTTAGAGTATGGGTTTGTGCTGCTTTCTGTTTTATATAGATCTTGCTTCCTATACATGGACATATAACATACTGTGTCACACATATGAATTTTAAATGAACTGTTTAAGAGCAAACCCCTAATATTTAGCACACAGGATTGAAAGTATCTAGTATTAAGCCAAGGAACAACTAAACTGGTTGTAAAGTTATATAGACCCCATGGTGTTAGTATAAAAAATGTACACAACTAATGTACATTTACTTACATTTAAGGCAAGTGACTTCCCCGCCCTTAAACAAAAAATAAATTTAAGTTTAAATAATTTTATTTTGAGGACAAAGCTAATTGGTTTATTAAATAAGTAACGTATTATTATACTAAAGAAGTGTTATGTTTTTATGGGATAGTGATTAACATAGATTAATACATGTTGGAAGTGAATGGGGCGATTAAATAAATAGTCAATATGACTCCAGAAGTTTTACACACATAGGACAGCATTCAAAGTCCTTGTTAAATCCAAACTAACCCAATCATCGCTATATTAACAGAAGCAACAAATTTACCTTGCTACTTTCTAAGACAAAATTAATGAGATTCATTTTTTTCAGTTTTGATGTTGGTTTTTAAAATATCTTCACTCGGAGTTACTACAATGCCATCTAGCTATATATGGTTGTTTCTGACTCAGTAAAAGGTAAAAACATAGAACAATTGTTATATTTTGAATTTTGGTGCAAAAAATGTTGAAAGCAAAGCTTGCAGTTCACCACGAGAATATAATTTTGTCGTCAAACAAATAATTAATTCACATTACATTTTTTAATTTCCAAGGGAATTGGACTCTAGTCTGCTTAATTTCTGCAAATGATAAATCATTCTGAAACCCAAAATTGAAAAAAAAATACAACTCATATTACTTAACATTATATGATGAAATGAACTTTGAAATACCAATGCATTAATACTAGACATAAATTCGATCAATGATCTTTTTTTCGAAACCCCGCGAAAAACATATTTTGTACTTTGACCGCCCTAAAATGAAGAACAGTAATAAACCATCAAGCAAACAAACAACTTTTCAAAGAAACCCAGAGGCGTAAGGGTACACAACGGTGAATATTGGACATCTACTGACATTTTTGGAAACTGTATCTTTTGTAACTGTCATGCAGTATAGGCAAGAAGATTCTTGGGATTAAAATTATCAGAACATACTTTATGATATGGTTATGGGAACAGAAATGATACGGTTTCTATTTTTGTTTTCATTACCTTGCACATTATTTTCTAGGATGGTCAACGTAGTATATGGAAATATATATTCGTCATTTTTAGTCACAATTTTATTCTCTTAAAAGAGCACACTTCATTTTCTTGAGAGCTGACTAAACAAACGCATAACATTGGTTTATTTTTGTTCTGAATGCAAACCCACTATTTTTCCCTAACTCCAATGTACACATGTCAAATCTGACCTTAATGATACAAATTGGTATACTTATCTTATCAACTTGTCACAATTATGTCATTTTCAGTAGTAAAATTCAACTAAGTACTCGCATTTCAATTAAGTGAATGAATTACCCGAAATGAAATGCATTCCCGGCAACTACATGTACTAGTAGTCCCGACCACTGCATGTACTATAAAAACATTGCAAGATTCCTGTAGAGAACTGAAGTCGTCTGGTGTCTATGCCTTCTAATAATCGTTTTACCGTCAGGAGTTTATTAATAGTTTCCTTTGCTGCATGAAAACTTTATGCCACTGCTGCACACAAGAAGCTTAAATAGTAACCAGTAAATGGGTAAAACTATTTCAATATATTTTGCAGAACAAAATCCATTAAAAAATAAATACTTTTAATCCTTTTCGTCAGTTCAATTTTCACAGATTGGATGAAAAGATATATATTTCAAATTAAACATTGGTTTGCTGCTATGAGGGGATATGTTGGCATTCATTGATATGCAGCTATTTCGTCTCTACTGGACAGGTACGGTTCGCTATATACAGCATTCAAACACACAAGAGCTGCAATCTGGAAAGGTCCACATTGAATGTGATAATGGAGTATCAAGCACTGGGTGAAAATTGACATTTTAATAGATTTCCTTAGTTATGTCACCCCAGACGTAGTCGGGGTGACATATTGTTATTCTACGTTTCTTCTGAGTATAATTTTTCTTCTTATTATTTTTCCAATAATTTTTGTCCGAAGGATTATTTTTCAATGGCTGGATGTAATCAAATGAAACTTGGCATGAAGTTAAATCAACATGAGGAGTTGATTTTTTTACGAAAGAAAAATTAAAAATGGCCGCCATTTTCAAGATGGCCGCCAAAATACGTCAAAATATCAACGTTGTCCGATTTCAACAAACAATGATTTCTAGGTAGATTTTGATGCTGCGAATGAGATGGAATCGTTGAATTGGTGGTCTGGGGTGACATCAGCTATTACTTGCAATTGCAAATCTTTTTTTTTTTTATTTCTGAAATTATTTGATGTACGTATTTTATTGAGACCCTTTAATACCAACTTTTGTTGTTAAAATGTTGGAAGACTGTTTTCAGATGTTGGGGGTATATGAGACCACCTTTTAGGTTTCTAGTTAAAGTTAAAAGCATTTCCTTATCGATGAAAAATGTCGCAAAATAATTCTGTCCAAAACAGCCAATCTTCAGAATACATTTCAAATTAAAAAAGCGGCAACAAAGCACAAAAGGGAAATAAATAAAGACTTAATGAAGATGACAAACGGGGGAAAAAATATGTCCCATTCATGTACATCTTCTGCGGTATAGGAATTCTTGGGTTGGAGATTTTGGAAATAATTTGATTACAAAAACGCATTATTTGTCGATTTATTTGTTATGTATAAAATTCGAACGACGCCCTGGAAGACATATGAATTATTTCAAAAAAGATAATATATTTACACGCCTCCACAAGTTTTTCAAAAGAACATATGTATGCAAATTAAAATGAAATCGCTTACCTTTTTGTTTTAAATTTGTTCTTGATCGATCTTTAGACTTCAACACCAAAAGTCAATGAATAATAGATAAATCCAGCGATCGAAAAAAAAATCCAAACGTCAGCACCTGTTTTTGCACTAAAATTATCAATGAATTTAAAAACCTTGTCCCAGCCCGATATTCGGTTTGATCTAGTGCTATTTTAGTATGACCCAGACATCAATGCGTGTTGAAATAAGTATTTTATATATACATGTAGTCCCAGCTATCGCATCCGAAGTCTATCAAACTCAGGTAGTCAATTTTTACCTGTTATAAACGAATATAATGTCATAACATTTAGTTTGAAATTAAAATTTTCAAGATGTTTATTTAAGACAGAGGTGCATGACCAAACATTTTATCATTAGTTATAATATATTTCTACAATTCGTTGACAAACTACTGATAAAGCTTTATAATTTATACAGGCTTTCCCCAAGGCCAAGCTGCGTATGCTCGAGTAATTTGACTAGAAATTAACAGTAAGTGTGAATGAAGCGCATATAGTACATCAATTAAATTCACACCTGAAATGTAATAGATGCAATGAAATTAACAACTTGACTCCTAGGACTCCTAATTTACAGTATGAAGTCAGAAGCCTGAAATTCCTTTGAGGCTTCCATTTACGTATTGACACACGATGGAACGACATTTCCCAATATTTAGGAACACGAAGCTTGATACTATTAGGGACCGACCATTTAACCTGAAAGGGGGGGTTATGTTTTTTTCTGGACAGAATTTTTTTTTCGCGCTTCGCGCGAAACAAATTATTTATTTCTTGCACGCATATCAACAAAATATTTTTTTTTTCAAAATTAGCATTATTTTTGGGGCAGAAAGCCTCATTCAGAAAATTTTTTTTCGTTATTTTGGCAGCCAAAATATTTTCTTCACATAAAATCAGATCCAAAATATTTTTTTTTTTTTAAAAAAAAACATAGCCCCCCTTCAAGTTAAATGGTCGGTCCCTTAGTTCTCTTTATATTTGTATCAATTGTTTCCTGTTGTCTTCTCTAGTTTATAAAGCGTCTCTGATTTCTTTTGGGATCTGTGCATTTAAATGCATCACAGTGCCGATTAAATGAAGAAATGAACAAATTTTGTATCCAATTATTAAATTAAACAAGTAAAATAATTCTATTTATGCGGATGACTTATAGTGACCGTCCATATTTTGTCTGTGCTGGTAATTAGTAACTATTAGAGCCAGTCATGTCAACAGTGTCTCTGCCAACATCAATAACTACAAACTGTACATGTACATGTATTAAGATAATTGGGAAATGCAACTTTGCTTGTGTGATAATTGAGATACATTTGTCCTACTAGTTCACACTAAGACAGTAATGCTCCTACCTAACAAGAGGTCCCTAAAAGCCTGTTATCATTAACCTAATTTTCAGTTCACATGTCAGGACTAGGCCTGACAGCATACCAAAGCCATGCTGTGGCAACCATCTATGGTCTGTTAGTTAGAAGATTTGTTCAAGGGAATTTTCTTATCCATAACAATTCAAGACAAGGGTGTTTTCTATAGGATCCCCTGTAAAATCCCTTCGTGGACAGAACAGAAGTTTTTATATCTCATTTGCTGCAGTTTAAACTTGGCCTCTATATCAAATAGTTTTAAGGATAAAAAAGACCAAATAAAATGACAGACACGGACTATAAGATTTTCTTCGTAATTTCGGGACAAAGACGTTTTGATAAACTGAGCATTTTTGCAGATTAAACTGTTATTACCTGTAACAATTTTATAGTTCAGTTAAGATATAAGTCCCCCCAAAAAAATCACAAGACAATTTCGTAACTCCTATGATACAATTTTGAAAAAAAGGTAATTTGGGATTTGGTTTACGGTTTTCGGAAGATAAGATATTTGAAGTTTGCAAGTGACACAAAATACTTAAAACAAAACAAAAAATTCACTTAGATTTCTACGAGGCTGGACAGAATCGTGCGACTGGACAATAATATGCTGTGATCGGAATGATACGATGCGAAGAAGCGGATGTTCCAAACCGTACCCTTTGCTTAGTCACATTTGTTCTCCCTGTACCATTACACCATACATTTGTGAGGTCGCATCATAAATGGCGAAGGAGCAAGGAGGCCGAAAGCTTTAGCTTTTGTACCGTTCACAATTTTTTTCAAAGTGTTACATACATAGAAAAAAGAAGGGAAACGGGGAATGTGTCAAAGAGACAACGACCCAAAACTCAAAGCCAACATAAGATCTTCAATGAACGGTGAGAAAACCCACACCCAACGGCAGGTCGGAGTCGGCCCCTAAATAAAAAGTAATCAAGTTCAGCGAAATAAACATCATCCTAGACTCCTATAGACATAAAGTAAACTAACTAGAAAAAGACAAAACACACAAAGGCTTAATAAATTTCTGACTTAGAAAAAAAACAATAGTAACAACAGTAAAATTCAGTTAGCAATAGTATTTCAATTAAACAACATGCATTTGAAAGTTTTTGTCCAGTGTCTTTATTTGCAATTGGTTTATGCGTGCAAGGATATAGCCGTCACTGCGATCAAGATAAAGCATAAAAGAAGAAATATAGATCTGATATATCTATACCTGCATTTATTTACCGTTTTATATACTTTGGAGACATGCATTAGTCATTACTTGACACATTAAAAGACTGTAACACTTAATTTAAACCAGGTTTTACATTATATGGCAACTTTAAATTACATGTGACAAAACAAACTTTTTATCTTTTACTCCACCTTTTTCACATTCTGTCAGAGAACATTACAGTTACACAACAGCATACATTTTCTTGGCAACTTATATGTAATTTGTTATATAGCTGAAGACAGTTATTACTTTTTAGGGCTTTAAGTCATTTATTTGTGTTAGGTCTTGTTTTTCAGTGTTAACAACTTTATTTTTAAAAGATAACACCACTTGTCGTTTGTCGTGATTTAATGAGTCTTCAAATCAAAATCACAAGTTTAAGTGAATAAATAAAATACAGTGTTAAGAAAAAGGTAGTCAAGTTCTAACCATATAGAATGAGCACCTTTCCATCTCGAAGTAATAATTTAACATTCAACAACCATCAAGTAGCCAAACACCGCGGCATTAGAACCGGTTTTTGAGAATATCGGGAAATTTACCAAAATTTTTTAAATCCAGAAATTTTTTAAATCCTGAAAATGTCTGCCCTAATCGAGACAACTGCACTTATTATTGTTGCAAGGTTGAAATATAATGACAAGTGGCCTATTTGAGTTTCAGTAATTTAACCAAAATCACAAGATAATTTTGAAGTGTTTACTTAAATAAAAGTATAGGAAGAACTTGTGTTTCATGCCACAAGTTTTTAGGCTTCTTCTTTTCACAAGACAAATATGAAAAAATCCAAAGAGGATAGTATGCATCTACTATTCATTCATTTATAAGACATGTATGAATGTGTTTTTATTGTTTTTGTCTTTTTTGGATTTTGCTTTTTAAAGTTTTTTTGGTTTTTGTTCTCTAATCTTTTTTAATTTCCTTTTATGTGATTATTTTATTCTAACTCCAGTATTATTGATATCTACATGTTTATCCAAAAAATTAGTCGGATGATAAATCAAAAACAAAAAATACAACATTAAAAACTTCTTTTCATGTTAATAATTGAAATATTTAAAGACTAGATTTAATCAGTGATAATAGTTTAAAAAATGTCAAAGTCAAGGAGGAAAAAGAACATTTCTTAAATAGGACGAAATAAACCCAATGGCCTGGAAATCATTTTCACGACTTTATCCTTCACTTCTAGACTAAAGTTATCAAACAAACGCTACTTTTAGAAGCCAAGAAATCTCCGAAAAAAAATTCCAGTTACACAGTTTTAGCATTTAAGTAACCCGCAAACAAGAAGAACTCGATTCAGACATGCAAGTTACTTCCACAATACAACTCATCATTTCCAACCTTCGCACTTAATATCAAATAATATCCACTGATACAAACCAAGAAATCTTGGACAAAAAATTGATTTATTAATGAAATCAAGTGTTACAAGTAATTTAACATTATAAATAATCTAATATGCATCATTGTTATACTTTGCAAGGTCTTAATATAATGTAATTTGTTTGGCCAAGTTATGTAACTTATTTACATTAAACAATGGTCAAGGTTATTACACCTTAGAACATGCAAAATTTCTAGAACTTTGACTTGATATTCACCGACACATTAGAACTTTCTTATCTTTCACTTACACAATTATATTGGTCATGTGATCGTTAGTTAATGGATTAAAGTGTTCCGGATGTTCCTTGTTGAAGATCATTCTAGAAACATTGCATTAACAATGAAGGGATATGGAGTAAATCCAAATGAGACAAAGTCTCTACAAAAACATGGTAGAACTAGGCAATGGAACAACAACAATTCATACAACATGTATAAATATAAGGTAGCAGAAAAGGGTGGAGGCAGTCAGGTTAATTAGTATATATACAGGATTATTACTCACATCCTTTGTATTTGAAATCGACATCAGTTATTGTGATTCTATTACTAATAATTTAGAGAGAACTATAATGATTATTCATCTGGACGTCTACTGTTGGACTTCAGAGGATATTTATGTGAACTTCATAATTGTCAGATAGGTACATACCGTATTTTTAATTTGTAATATAATTATTTTTTGTCTTATTAAAAAGTTAATTTCAGCCAAATTTGTTTTATTGTTGCTTACAACAATGTATAGGTTATTTCTACCTCAAAACACAAGGTATCTGCAAACAGGAAGTACTTGCCAAATCATCTCATTATTTCCAAACTCAAATCAATACAACCCAGAGAATATTTGACCAAAATTTTGTTTTAAGGTAGATCGACACTAATACATGGCGCATTCGATTGGCGCATTTGCGAAACACGAGTCAGATGCGGAATTTACTTGATTTTCAAGCCGGAATATTCCTTATTTGGCCCTTTCATTGTGACGTCATAATATATCGACATACACTTTCCCGCGAATTAGCTCCCTTTTCCCGTAAATATTGTCTATTTCGTTAACAATATTAAATATCTCTCTTAATCAAACGGTGACATATAGATTTTTTCAGCTCAACCTATAGCTGAAGTATAGATCTCTGAAATATCAAAAAAAAATCTATCTGATATTTATTTCATATGAAAGCTAAATAATTAGCAAGTTGTCACATTTCCCTATATATTCGTTATAAATGTTGCTGAAAAATACTGAATTTGGCCTGATATTCAAAGCCTGATAACAGGAAAAGATGATCGGCGACATCATTCAAAATTCAGTATTCAAAATGTCATCATTTTTATTTTATTTTTTAACAAATGGACCAAGATCTACAAAATATCTCAAAATAAAAAATTCTGTCTGATATATTTATTAGGATCGATCTACCTTAAGCTATAAGTATCGACAAAAGGGAATTCAACCGACCCTGGTAAATAGGAAAATTGCAAACATCAAATCATTCCCAATGATACAACCTAAGAAATCTTTGGTTAAAATAAATGAAAGAAAAAAATATGGGGAACTTTCATTTCTAAATAAGATCAAACTAACACTTTCTTTTTTACAACAAATATTAATGCAGGTTTGTGAAAAAACTTATGAAAACTCTGGTGTAAATTACTTTTGGAGTGTAAAAAATTCCATTGAAGTTGTAGATAAACTAAAATCAATACAAAGACCGGTTTCGTCTATTGACAGTTATGATTTTTCTACACTTTATACAACCCTTCCACATAAATTGATTAAATCGAAATTGGGACAACTTATTAAATGGTCTTTTAAATTTTCTGATCTACAATTCATTTGTTGTAATAAAAAGCAAGGATTCTTCTCTAACATCACTTACAAAAATCATTGTTCAAGGACATGCGATGGTATGATTAAGGCACTGAATCTTTTGCTAGACAACATTTTTGTTCGTTTCGGAAACATCGTCTATCAACAGGTCAATGGAATTCCCATGGATACAAACTGCACCTCTCATTGCAGATCTTTGATTGATTGATTGATTCTGTATTTCCTCCAATAGCTGAAGAGTTACAATTATGTGAACTAACTAATTTACAATACAGTAAATGAAATCAACATAATTACAAAATCGCATAAATATACAATATAACAAAATATAAACAATGAAGATCAGTC
>MJUU01043267.1:322833-333422 GCA_002080025.1 Modiolus philippinarum
CATCGTCTATCAACAGGTCAATGGAATTCCCATGGATACAAACTGCACCTCTCATTGCAGATCTTTGATTGATTGATTGATTCTTTATTTCCTCCAATAGCTGAAGAGTTACAATTATGATTGATTGATTGATTAGGTAGAGTTTAACGTCCAATGAGCAATATTTCAGCTATATCAGGACGAGAACAAGTTAATCAATTCAAAACAAATTGTAAGTAAAAGAAGAAAGAAAGTTACAATTATGTGAACTAACTATTTACAATACAGTAAATGAAATCAACATAATTACAAAATCGCATAAATATACAATATAACAAAATATAAACAATGAAGATCAGTCTCTCAAAAATGTCTTTAAAAAAATCAATAATTGAAATTGTATTTGTTGTGCTCTAGAACACATTTAAATTTCAAAAACATTTTGTACACACCAATTGCTGAATGATACATCATTTCTTGCCAGTAACACGCATCTATAGTTTGTACCACTTCTGTAACACCACCAAGTATAACGGTCAAAATGTCATCATCATCGGAGTTAAATAGTTCCACTGAATTATTCACTGGCAAGATATCAGTTATTTTATAGTAAATTTCGTTCCGTTCGTGCACAAAATATTGACAATTTATTAACAGGTGCTTTACTATATCCACGGTTTCTTGTTTACACAGTGTACATGTGCCCTTTTTAATAGGAAGAGATCCCAAATATGTTAATTTGATAAGTTGCAACTTTATTTGCGGAAACACAACTGTCAAGCGTATAAGTCTATGAACCCAAAACTTTGGATGGATGTGTTGATATCGACATAATTCTGGACGGAGATGTAACTTTTCAAGCCATCTATTTTGATCTTCAATTTCGGTTGACTGCTTAATAATTTTGAACCATAAAAGTTTTCCAGGAATGTACGACTCGGTTACATATGTTTCTAAAAATGAAAATAAGTTATATTTGAATAATGTTTTGATCAAATCGTAAGTTACTGAAGTAAATATATCCTCGTTTAAAAGTATTTGGCTTAAGCGAAGACAGAATATTTGTTTGTGAGTAGTGTTACAGGCTGCTCGACAAAGCCGTCCAAAAACAATAATTAATGTTTATCAATGGTACTTTCTATAGAACGAAGTCCAAGGTTGCTGTTACACGAGTCCGATGGCGACTTCCTATCCATTCCCAAAATAAAACGACTGAAATATCGCTGTGTACGTTCCAGCATATTAAGTTCAGTTAAAGTTATATCACCCCATACTTCACAAGAATATAATCCAGTTGGGCAAATAATCCTTTGCCATATTCGACAGCTTGTAATTGGATTCATTCCTGACGGATTCATACCATCGTTATATAAAGAATGTAGACACTGTTTCATCTGTTTACTATAAGTTATCATGCATTGAACCAACTAACATGATTATTTAGATAGTGTCGAAAATCGTTGAATGGTAAGGCGTCAGCCGCACCGTTCAACCATTTTCGACACTATCTAAATAATCATGTTAGTTGGTTCAATGCATGATAACATTTTTGTGCGATTATGCTAATTATGCTAACCACAGTTTGCATTAAACTACGAAAACGATAATTACAAAATGACCTACATTTAACTACACGATTCTAAAAATAAACACTATACCAACTGACAGCGTAACATGAATAATACACAACCGAGTGATTTATTGATTTTTCAAGTTGTATTAAGATTGCTGTACCAGCAAAATGACGTTTTCGAAATACCTTTGGAAATGAACGCAGATAAAACATTTCATATACTTTACATGTTATTCCAAATAGATATAGATGTTTTTCGTATTTTAATTTTCAGGCTGAAATTACTGTTACATTACGTAGAAGTAAACTATGTTTAATGTCGATGTGTTTATTTTTCTATGCTTACTGCATGTTTGTTAATGTGAAAACACTACATTATCACGATTATTGATTTTCTTGTTGTGTATGGCGGACATGGTTATTTAGCAGGTGGTTAATCAGCCAATAGAATCCAAGTTTCCATCCGCATAACCGCACAAATGTTTTTTTCGGTTCTATCGAGAGTCAAAGTACCAGTAGATACTATTTAAACTACAAGATGAAACCATACAAAACAATGATCAACTTATTTCAATTTTCAACGATAACAGCAGGTATATCGACGATATCCTTAGTATTGACAATCCCCAGTTTTTAGACTATGCCGACCTCATTTACCCACAAGAACTGAAACTTAATAAAGCAAACTATGATTCTAAATACTGCCCATTTCTCGATCTACCTATCATCGTTGACTCTGGAAAAACTAAAACTAAAATGTATGATAAAAGCGATGATTTTGATTTCACTATTACTAATTTCCCTTTTCTTGAAGGGGACGTTCCTGCAGCACCATCACACGGGGTGTATATATCTCAACTGGTACGATTCGCACGCGTCTGATCTACTCTTGACGACTTTAATTAACGTAGCCTTACTATCACATCCAAACTATCACAACAAGGTAACATATTTCATAGACAGTCTGTAATCCGGTGGTATTTAAACCTGTAGAAAAGATAAAAATGTCGATTTCAATGTGTAACTCGTTGTTCAGACCTGATAAAAGTTACTTATAACAAGAAAATTTATACTCTGTTATGTTCATGTGATGTATCTTGATGTTGAAAAATGACATTTTTAGAAAATTTTAATATTTCTTGCATATATTTAATGAAAAATGAGATTTCCCGGAATATACCTGAGTCCAAAGGGTTTTGGATCTAGGTATTTCTTTACAACGGAAATTTTTAGGAAAAAATATACTTTGCAATTAAATATTTATCGATTCATTTGCAAATTTTGAACTGGGTACACGCAGTGGTTTCGACGAAATAAAGTATATAAAACGACCATTTCTACCTGCTAACCGTCTTGTTTACATAAATAAAATCGTTTTTTACTCACTAAGCACGTGGGGTCTTTGAATGGGCTTTAACTGAAGGTACGCCCTTTTCCTTGATTGAACCAATGAAATCTTGTGTTGATGATTACCCTTGACATCTTGGGTATAAAAGGAAAATGGCGTTCTTTCAAGACAATATAATTTTGCCTAGTTACACAGAATGCGTTTTGGATCTCCGCGTTTCTTATGCAAGAATCGTTACTAAATTGACCTATAAGTAAAGTATGTTAAAAAATCTATCTGTACATATAATTTTGTCTGGGTACATGCATTTTAACACCCTATAAGAATAGATTGTGACCAGTCTTCCGTTGAATATTTTCATCACGACAGTAAATTATGTAAGGAATTCGCATATTACCTCTTCTTGGAGGCAAGTTTAATCTCTTTTTAACTACAAAGTAAAAATCTGTGAATTGAATGACGTTTTCACTTAATATTGTATTTGTTTATTTCTTTTGAAATCTTGACATTTTGTCGATTGTTTATTTTCGTCGCCATGCTGTTAATTTGTTCTGAAAAAGTTTTGAACACAGAAGAGCTTTTCTTGAAGGGAGATAATTTTATACCACTAGATTTCCCGCTGATAGATAAACACAATTAGAAGATATGAACATTTGGTATCTAAGTATAATGCGACTCGGAAACAGCTTATTACTAAAGGCATATCTCACCATCGTTTTTACGGAAATGATGTTAAAAATGTCAAAAAATTATAAAGAATCCAGAAAAACTGGGACGTAACTTACATTCTTTACGTAATAGGATATATTGGCCGGATATTCTTCATGATTCCGTTAAATTGGCTTTGGGATCCAATGACCTGAAGATTTTACAATTATACTGGCCTCTCACTGATACTGCCGATGTCTACTGAAATCAATAATTCTTTACCATACCCTTCAGGAAGTTTTGAATTTGATTATTATTCCGTAGTGCAACAGTGTTTTACCAGCAGTCTAGGCTCCTTGAGCTAGCCGGCAGATTAGCGGCGAGCACTCTTCGACCCACCAAATTACGTTTTGTCTATTCTTTCCTTTTCAAGATTGTGGTCTTAGAGTTAGTGGTCTACCTGTATTAGGTTTTATTTGTATATTTATTATACTATAGGGAAACGGGATAGAGAAAGGGGAGGTGTGGGTACCCATAAACCGGTTTAACCCTACCGCTGGCTGTTGCCAATGCCGGCACCAAGTCCGACTATCCCGAGTTATTATCGTTATTTATGTTTGTCTTTTGTCATTTTATTGTTTTTCTTGTGCAGTTCCCTGGTTGATTGTGACATGTGATTGTAATGTTCGGCCATTATAAGTGTTTCCTGTTATTTTCACTTCATTAATTTATACAATTCTATTTTTTACGAAAGCCTAGAGGTGACTTCTTAATTCTTAATACTTAATTCTAAATTCTTAATACTTAATACTTAATACTTAATTCTTAATACTTAATTCTTAATTCTTAATACCTAATTCTTAATTTATATTTTCTAACATACAAATTCAAAGACAAACATGATACTGTCAGAAACGACTGATATCTCCCCACTTTGCAAATTAGATACGATTTATTTCTCTTCAATGAATTAAGACTGTATCGTTGCTAGGTAAAACATCTTTGAGAATGTCAGGAAATGTATCAAAATTGGAATCAAACATTTTCGTAACTCTGTTATTGAAAAGACTAATTTAAATACATTTGTACAACATTTATTCAAAAAGTATGGTTTCTAAGTAAGTTTCCTAAAAAAATTGTCTTAGAGAGTTTCAGGAAATTTACTAAAATTGCAATTGTTGTATGTTTTATATGTGTGTGCTTTGTATACATGTATGTTTTTGTACAATGATGTATAATTATTCAATAAAAATTCAATAAACCAAAACCTATTCAAAAAGGATGAATGCTAGGTAGAATTCCAACAATATCTTTGACAATGTCAGGAAATACACCGAAATTAGAATCAAACATTTTTGCAATTCTCTGATAAAAAAAGACTGATTCCAAAATAATTGTTCAAAGAGGATGATTTCTAAGGTCTCCTAAAAATTTAAAATCATAAATCTGAAAATGTGGGAGGAATTCCAGTTACATGGAAGATGTAAAATTTGGCACAAATGGACCTCTTGTTCTTTTGGGGGATGGTTAAGGGATTTGATTATACCTACAATGATATGTCTTATAAAGTTGACGCGATTAAGAAATAAATAAATCGTAATAATTTGTGTCGAAATATCATCAAAATTTTTGTAATTCCGCTTTACTCCATTTGCTTCGGTATTCGTTTGCCGATGTATTGTACCCGGAAATCTTTCAAGTGATTGCATCCTATAAAAGTTATCGCTCGTCTTCCCAACAATACAAAATTGTACACTGTTTAATTCTTAAGGAAAAAAAAATCATGCTAAATTGCATCAAGTTTGAATCGCCCATTTATAATATTAATCTGACTACTTTCAGTTCAATTTAGAAATGTAACCATTCTTTTGACTGAGCTTATTCTGAGTAAGATGAATAAAACAGGAACCCAGTTTTCCTTATCAATGCAATCTTTTAAAAAAAACACTTATTCAATATCGCTTTTAATATAGATATAAATATTACCAAACTAGATGGGCTGTCAGAAACGACAGCTATCCCTCACTTTGCAAGTACATGTCAAAGCTTTTTGTATTCAAATTATTGGAAATAATTTATTTTACTTTAAAATATTCAAACTGTATTGTTTGAACCGTTGAATTAAACAAAACACTTTGTTTATGATAGTTTCAGGAAATTTACCAAAATTTGATTTTTACAGCAGAGTCACTGAGACTGACGATTTCAATAAGATACATTTGTATATTCAAAAAAGAATAGTTGGTTGGCAGAATTGCCAAAAATACCCTGTCGTTGAGAGTTGCTAAAAATTTCAAAGTCAGAATTAAACAGTTTTGCTATCAAGTTATCTAATTACTGGAAATGATTTAAATCACTTAAACGTTTTGAAACTGATTGCTAAGCAGATTTGAGAAAATTCATTTTCTTTGCGAGTTCCAGATATCCCATCGATATATCCTCCAGGTTTGAGATAAGGGAGACAACAGAAAACGCTAGATTTACATCTTTTTTTAAGTGTTTTCCTACTTTTCCTATACTTGCGGGTCGTATGTTTCACAGTTGACACCTTACGCGAAATCTAGTACCAATTGTGCAAAATTTCAAGCTTTTCAGTCCTTTGTGGGAAAAAATTAGGTTTCTGTCCGAACTGTGATTCAAGATTCATTTTATACTTTGTTGGGATCCAACATTTCCTTTCACTGTCTACAACCTTTCAAAGGTTGACTTGCTACCGGACACTACTGCAATGGAAGGGGAGGTTTGGAGCTCGACCGAACCGGTTTAACCCACTATTTCTTTTGAAATGCCTGTACAAAGTCAGCACCATTGTGACTGACGATTTTTCTGGTGGTTTTACACCTGCTTTGCCTCTTTGGCCTTTGGATTTCGGCTCTTGACAATTTGATGATTTTATTATTACCCCATTTACCAAAATTGAAATAATTTTTACAATCCAATTATTGAAAATGACTGATTTTATAAGATATATTGAAAAGTATTGAATCTTGCCATAGGACATAACATTTACACCACAACTTCTAGGACTTTTGAACAAAAGACAAGAGAACTGCCATTGCTGTCCAAAAATGTAGTTTGGTTAGTATGAATAGGCAAAGTAGTCGGGTAATAAATCAGAAACAAAAAATACAACAGTATAACATTGCTTTTATGTTAATAATTGAAATTTCTAAGAATATATTTGAACAGTGAGAAAAGTTTTTAAAAGGGTCAAAGTCAAGAAGGGGGCGAAACATTTCTTCAATGATATATAGTTAAAATAGGAAGAAGTAAACCGGTGGGCCTGAAAATCATTTTCACGACTCTGATTCTTCATTTCTAGGCCCCGGGTATCAAATGCCACTTTTGCAAGCCAAGAAATCTCCGAAAAACCTTGTCTCAGACATGCAAGCCGCTTACACAATACAACTCATCATTTCCAACCCTCGCACCAAATATTAAATAATCTAGCCAAGAAATCTTTGGCGAAAATTTGGTTTATTACAAAAATCAAAGTATCTGCAAATAGGAAGTACTTGCCAAATCATCTTATTATTTCCAAACTCAAATCAATACGACCCAGGGAATACTTGACCAAAATTTTGGTAACGGCTGTAAGTATCAACAAGAAAGAAGTAGCCCGCTGGTAAATAGGAAAATCGCATAGGCGATACAACTCGTCATTTCCAATTATCAAACAATTTCGACTGATAAAACCAAAGAAAACTTTGATAAAAATAAATGAAATAAAAATTACGGGGAACTTGCATCTCTAAATAAGATCCAGCTAACACGTTCTTTCTTACAACTTATATTAATGGAGGTTTTAAACAATTCTATTTTTATATTTTCTGATATACTAATTCAAAGACAAATTTGATGTGCATGGCTGTCAGAAACGATATATATTTAAAAATTTGTTGGTCTTTGACACCTTCAGGGAATTTTCCAAAGTTGTAACCGTAATAAAAACTCCAAAAGCTTATTGAATATCTACAGAATACATGAAACAATTCTACAAGAAAATCAAAATCATCAATCTGTAAATGTAGGAGGAATTCCAGTCACATGGAAGATATAAAATCTGACATATTTGGACCTCTTGTTTTTCCGGGATAGTTAAGGGATTTGATCATATGTACATTTATAAAGCTGACGCTGTTAAAAATAGTTAAAAAGTAATAATTTGTGTGGAAATACTATAAAAATGTTTGTACTTCCCCTTTTTTACTCCTCTTTGCTAAGATATTCGTTCGCCGATGCATTGTAACCAAAAATCTTTCTGTGCAACAACACAGAAATTCCCGACGTACTGGATCCGGAAGGATACACACTTTGTGAAAAAAATAAAACAAACAATAGACGAAAGTGAACAGTACACAATTAATTCAGTTGATATTTCGACAACTATCCATGTCTTTATCAAAACACAATAAAAACAAAAATAAAATCAAACAAAAACTATGTACAAAAGTAAAGCTAAACGAACTATTCAGAACTACATTCTGGACGCTGGTTAACACAAATGTAATACGAGATGAATGCCCGGAGGGAAAATGGGAAAACAATTGTCGGTTACTGTACATCGGTGAAAATATTTAACAACATCAATAATTGAAGTAAATGGATGTTTCGTTAAGAATTATATCTGTAATTAGAAATGGTGTTTTTAAAATATAACAAATTTCAGTTTGTTAAAGAATTTCAATCATCTCTAAAGAAATCAATATTTTACGACAGGATAAGTCTTAATATTCAAGCTGGATTTGATTTTTTGCATCCAGAAACGTTCTTTTGCTTGTCGCTTTGTCTCATTCCAAGATTTATTTTGGTCAATGGCGACAACTTGCATGTCTGTCCAGCTATGTCCAATGCTGTTGAAATGGACAGCTGTAGCCTGTGTTAATTCCTTTTTCTGTATGTGATTACGGTGTAGATTAATGCGGAGATTTAGTGAGTTCTTTGTTTCACCGATATATTGTTGTTGACATACCGCACACGTAATCAAATAAACTACAATTTCTGATTTGCAGGACAAATTAGCAAAGATTTTGTAATTCTCGCCAGTTGCTGTGCTCTTGAACGTCGATGTTGTGGAACTGTGTTTGCACAAAAGACAACGTTTGTCTTTGCATGTCTTAAATTGTCCTATTTCAGTTGGTTTGAGTTTGGCTTTAACAAGCATATCCTTCAAGTTCTTGGGTCTGCGAAATGATATAAGTGGTGGTTCGAGGAAAAGGGCTTTCATTTTAGGTGACACATGCAGGACTTTCATGCATTCACGTGTGATAGCTGACAAATCTGGGAGTTGCGGATCGTGACGAATGGAATACGTGAATTTCTTTTCTTTTTATTCCTGTATTTCAACAACTGTTTGCGCTCTAATGTTGAAACCTTTTCAATTGTTTTTTGCACTTTGTGTGCTCTTTAACCCCTATTAACTAAATGGTCTTTTAGTTCTTTAGTCCTCTTGTTGAATGTTTGGTCATCCGAACATATCCGACGTAGTCGGGTGGAGAGACTATTAGGGATTGCATCGACACAGTGTCTTGGATGACAACTGCTCGGTAGCAGATATGCGTGCGTATCGGTCGGTTTAGTGTGTAAATCAAAGCTTATTTTTCCGTCGGCAAGTGTTGAAGTAGTGTTGAGGAATACATTTGAAATTTCCGATATGTTGGCGGTGAATTTAATCTTACCAAAAATCCACAAGGAAGGGATCCCAGGGCGCCCTATTGTTAACTGTATTGGTCACCCGACGAAAAAAATTTCTCATTTTTTGGACCTTCAGCTGCAACCCTTTGTTGAATCTCTCCCTTCCTTTATCAAAGACACTACAGATTATATAAATAAAACGCCATCTGAAAATCTCCCTCCTCATACACTCCTTGTAACTTTAGATGTGATATCTCTATATACAAACATTCCTCATGAAGAGGGAATAAACGCATGTCGAAAAGTATGGGATACTAGGCCTATTCAATCACCATCCACAGATTCCTTAGTTCATCTTCTGCGTCTTGTATTAGAACGTAACAACTTTGTTTTTAACAATGAAAATTTTCTTCAAGTTAATGGGACTGCTATGGGAACGCGAGTAGCTCCATCTTATGCCAATATATTCATGGGCGATTTAGAAAAGCGTATGGTCCAGGAAGCTCCTTACAAGCCTAGTTGGTTCCGTTTCATTGATGACATTGAAATGAAATGGACAGATACTGGACAACATCTTGACGAATTTATCGATTTTTTAAACAGTTACCATCCATCGATTAAATTCACAGCCAACATATCGGAAATTTCAAATGTATTCCTCGACACTACTTCAACACTTGCCGACGGAAAAATAAGCTTTGATTTACACACTTAACCGACCGATACGCACGCATATCTGCTACCGAGCAGTTGTCATCCAAGACACTGTGTCGATGCAATCCCTTATAGTCTCTCCACCCGACTACGTCGGATATGTTCGGATGACCAAACATTCAACAAGAGGACTAAAGAACTAAAAGATCATTTAGTTAATAGGGGTTACAAAGCACACAAAGTGCAAAAAACAATTGAAAAGGTTTCAACATTAGAACGCAAACAGTTGTTGCAATACAGGAATAAAAAGAAAAGAAAATCACGTATTCCATTCGTCACGACCTTCCATCCGCAACTCCCAGATTTGTCAGCTATCACACGTGAATGCATGAAAGTCCTGCATGTGTCACCTAAAATGAAAGCCCTTTTCCTCGAACCACCACTTATATCATTTCGCAGACCCAAGAACTTGAAGGATATGCTTGTTAAAGCCAAACTCAAACCAACAGAAATAGGACAATTTAAGACCTGCAAAGACAAACGTTGTCTTTTGTGCAAACACAGTTCCACAACATCGACGTTCAAGAGCACAGCAACTGGCGAGAATTACAAAATCTTTGCTAATTTGTCCTGCAAATCAGAAAATGTAGTTTATTTGATTACGTGTGCGGTATGTCAACAACAATATATCGGTGAAACAAAGAACTCACTAAATCTCCGCATTAATCTACACCGTAATCACATACAGAAAAA